>JAXQQM020081734.1:0-189743 GCA_034641835.2 Pinus albicaulis | reverse complement strand
CAGCCTGATCCTGTTATGACAGACACTTCCACATTGTGCTTATCGGTGGACAGATTCTTCATATCTCTATTCTAGAGAAATCATGTTGTTTAAGCTGTTAGCGCTCAAATCTACCTTAGGCTGAAATAAGGTAAAACTCAAGGCTACATCAAACCACACTCAACCTCGTAGCTAGCCCTACGAGGACAGGAGAGGGCTCTCTCCGGGTCTATCTCGGCAAAGGATCTTCAAAGGGGCTGAGATGACTTATAATGAACAATGAATACTGATTTTAGGCTAGTAAAGAGATAGGAATGTTTGATTTTGATTTTTTGGGTTTTTGTTGGATAAATGGGAAAAAACAATTTTTGGGTCCAGGGATAAGGCTAGATCTTTGCAGAATTCGAGTTGGGGCGAGGTAGGCGATAGTCTTGATGCTTTTGATTGGGTATATGGATAGATCAGAATGACAAGGAGCTGAAGAGGGCAAAGAAGAACTTGGATCCTCTCCAAACAGGCGAAAACATGTAAAACTAAACGAATTCAAAGGCAGAGCACTGTAAACAATGGATTCAACCTCATCTACTCATTCATTTAGTTTAAGAAGCATAAGAAGATAATGGCATACATCAAACATGAAGGAACTTACAATAAACTGAGAGAAAACACCATCAAGAACAGAAAGCCACAAGAATCCCAACAGGTGCCGCAAAACCTCTGATCTTTCCTTAGCCAAAATATGAAAAATATGTACAATAGTGTGCCAAAAGTTTCCCAAGAGTCCAACCTGTAGAATGTCTCAAAAATTAAAATATATAGATCACTCTAACCCCTTCCCATGCCTCTAGGGGTCGAATTCCTTCTTCAGGAATCAGTTTCAACCAAATTCTAATCAAGGAGCTAAAATCTAGGCAGCTAACAACTTGCCTCTAAAAGAGTGGAAACTGATTCATTTACATGATTTTCACTTTTTTGAGAGTGAATCTTCTAGAATAGGTAAAAATGAGCCAAATTTACATGCCAACCATCAATTTACATCATGAAAACTCAAAAATTTCATCCACAAGCAAAACTGGTCCCAACTGGCCGAAATCCTGAGCTCGAAGGTGAAAAATCAGCCAAAAATCTATATGAGTAGCGCGCCTGAGCTATATGGGTAGTGCGCCTTTCAGCCTGATTTTGAGGCACCTCCCAGCATCCAAATTGAGTTCATGATATCTCGTTGGAAAGCCCTGGATTTTGGTTATCCAAACCAAGTGGAATTTCCCAATTTGGAGCTCATTTGACCCTCCAAAACTTCATTCTCCCACAAGTACTTCCTGCTGGTGCAAAAGGTGGCAGCAAGGTGGTTTTCATGGTGTTTTTGGGCCTTTTGACCATCCAGAACCTGATGAAATGCTTCGGAAATGCCTGAGCATGCATAACTTACCATGGCAAACCCAAAAATGCAAATATTTCCTTCAGCAAGTGTCCCGAACAAAAGTGAGCATATCGACGCGCTACACATATAGCGGAAAAATTTGTTTTTGGACCAAAATATTTCAAAATAACAAATATTTCTCCGAATTTGCTCAAATTCGCAGCGAAGACCCTCAATTATGTATCATGCCCATCCAATGAAGCCTCGGCCAAAATCCGGAGTGGATCAGGCCTTTTCCGCCGTTTTAGTGCTTCGCTCAACCTCCTCTTCAGAATCTTCATTCTTGCCTTGCAGACATGCATGTGGGCCCAATAATGACCTTTCATGTGGCGAAGCACGTGCTTTTCTCTATCAGTCTTTGTGAACAACTTCTCCAAATATGAATGTTAATATGTGTGAAAAGAATCTCGATCGCCTAAGTACTGGCATCACTGTGTCTCTTCCGGCCAATCATTTATCCCTTGACGATTCACTACCATAAAGTGTACTGTCTCACTGTTTGTTACGCTGCTCCAGGTAGTTTATCACCCACTGAGCCTTCTGCAATTTATCTTTCAGCGTGTCATTCTTGGCCCTTTTCTCCTGGATTATCTCTTTCAGTTTCGAGCTAGGAGAGCTCGCATCAACATCAATGATTGTGAAATCCGTGTCCCGGCCTCCTGATGGTCCCTCATCAAGCATGGGCTTCTTGCCTCTGTCCTGGATCTGTATCTGTGCTGAAGAAGAAGGCGAGACCCCTTCCACATCATGTGTAGATAATACTTGCTCTGCTGATGGAGTCGGCGAGACCCCTTCCACCCCGGGTGGAGATAATACTCGCCGTGTAGCTGCAAATAAGGCCCTGTGGCCTCGCTGGTATGTCACATACAATGGAGTTCTCATATGCTCAAACTCAGGACTGTCAGGCTGGTGTGAAGGCTCTCCCGCATCATGAACTATCTCAAGAGGTGGCTGTGGCGCTGTGAAGAAGTCACGGGAGATGAAATCCTCCCAAGTGATGCCCTGCTGTGTCAACTGATGTACCACTACGATCTTGATCAGAGCATAATGATATATACTTCTATGCTACTGTGCTAGGGTCTTTTTCTGTACAAAAATCATCATCCTCTCTATGTTGCGATACATGAAGTATGGAATGTTCATCATACGTACCCTTGTGAAGTGCATCAACAAACGGACATGGTACGCAAAGAGACGCGAGAATCTGCCCTCGCAACTGAAATACCGAATGATGAGTTTCATCAGTGGTGCAAACTCATCCTTCAGGAATCTGAAAGGAAAAACCCTACTCAAGTGCCTCATATACCCAGGTTTGATGTATGGCTGATAGTGGAATTTCTCCAACTGCTGACGTTTGTTCCATTCCTCTCCTATATTTGGTATGCCGGTGGCCTGAGCAATAGTCACTGGTGACAGAATGAAATCTACTCCAGCGAGGTTTACATGGCCATCATGTAAATGTAGAACAAATAGACGAGCTAGTTCACGATGAAGCTGGGTTTGTGAAATCATCTCACAGAATCGAAAACATGACTGATACCGAAAACAATCCATTGCAAGCGGACATGCCTGCAATTGAGCCAAAGAAGTAGGCTCCTCCCTGAGATGTTTACCACCTTTGCCACCTCTGTGAGGCCTCCGTGGCACATTACCCTCTGCTGTGGAATCACTGTCAGACTCCTGCTCATAAACTGAATCTGTCTCTGACATGGCTCTGAAAACAAGTTGTCTGCAATATGTGTGTTGATATAGGTGTAGTGAAGTCAAAGGCTTCAATGCATTCTCAAAACCCAAATATATTGCATATGTACCAAAACATCATAAGAAAACAAGTGATAGTGGTAATAGCTCTGTTTTAGTGGCATAAAACAGTCTCTGTTTTGATCACAAGAAAATTTTGACAAATAAGTACCAAATGCAAATGTAGTGTGCAGCCTTTGTAAATGCTGGCCAAGGATTTGTCAATGGACTGTGTTTGTGTTTGGCAATGAAACAATAGCAAGGACAACAATGGTAATATTATGGCAAAAAACTATGTGAAAACATGAGACTATATGGACAAGTCAACATGAAAGGATGTGACAGCAGTGGTAGAATTGCAAAAAGGCATGAGGATGATGTACATAATGTGCCAGGGCGCCACAAGCAATATAGGTATGAGCACATATACCAATCACGAAAATTTACAAACCCTTCACTAAACTGTCACTATATCTTTTAAAACCCTGAGAATTGAATTTGGCCTGAACATAGGGTTTATAGATTTCTCCTCAAGCAATGCTTGTTTCCCAACTTCAAAAAATAACAAAACCTCTTTCAAAAATCACTGAGCAATGATTAAAAACCTGTTTGCAAGTGGATGGAGGCATTTGAGCTCGAAATCGGACGCAAAGACAAAATTGTTTGGCTCTGTCACTATATGGGTAGCGCGCCTTATATGGGTAGCGCCCGTGTTCTCTGCAAAGGGCTGGGGAAGGTTAAGTGGGTAGCGCGCCTCATATGGGTAGCGCGCCTCCTGTATGGGTAGCGCACACCTCCAATCACTATCCACGGCTATGAAAACATGGCTTCGGCCTTCAAGAACACAAACACGATTTCTGCCTTGAGGTTTTCGAGCAAATGAAATTGTTTTCCATGATTTATATGTGAAGAAAATATCTCATCAAATCAGATTTGAATTAAATTTGTTTGCTAACCCACTTTATAATGTTTCAACACTTTGACATTTGATCTTTTGATACAACGCTTCTCTTTTGGCTTTTCTGAGTTTTGGACTGATAATATTTTGTTGTCTTTTGCAGGGATCCGGCACTTGGCTTAGGAAAAGATCAGAGGCTTGCTCTGAAGTTTCTTATGGTGAAATAGATACAATTATTACAAAAATGAAATTAGACAATTTCTAGTTCCAAAACAGAGTTTTGGACTAGAAATGTCTTCAAATGCTTTTGATAATAAAATATGAAACGAGAACATTTGGAACCAACCTCATGGCCTGCGGGCTTTTATGACATGTATGCAAAGGACTTAAAAACCCTAGACTCTAGGATTAAAGACTCTTTTTTAACGAAAACAATCATTAATGACCATGAATGAAATGATGATGAGCTTCAGTGATTTTTGAGGAATTTCTAAATAGCCTTGCAGGTACAAGCATGAGGAAACACAAGACAACCAGACCCCCTCGTCATTCAATGGCATGCTCCTAGCGAAATGCAACGAAGTGGAACAAGCGAGACACCTAAGAATGATATGCAAAAAGCGAAATGATCTCTGATGGAGGGCTGTAAGGACCGACTCTAACATTGGCTCCAATGGGGATGGTGGCTCCATGGAGATGCCAAGAACGACAGATCTTTGGGGGAGTCAGACAGTGCCTTCATCCATTGGGCGATGGAGTCATTATTTCAACAGATAACACAAAACTTTTGATACATTTATTGACTGCAAACTTGACTGAAAAGCGACCAAAACTTGACCAAAACTAACTCGACTCTAAAACTGAAAAGACTGATAAAACTGACTTGACGAACTTGAAACCAACCAACCTCTATCTCCAGAATTATAGCCTTCGCTCCGGGCCCCAGACTGAAGATGAGAGATCAGTACACACTTGCAATAAAACGGAAATAAAATGATATATACAATGATGATGAAATCCACAGAAAATACTCAGAAGTGGTATCGCTTTAGCAGCCGACCATTGATCAGTCCTCCAGGACAATCATCTCCATTCATTTCCTTGAGAAGAAAGGCGTTTTGACCACGATACACTGCAATCTTAAAAGGACCCTTCCATAAGTTTTCAAATTTACCGTGCTTTCCCTTATCTTCATTCCGAGCATCCCATTTCAAAACCACCTCATCCAGCTGAAACTTATCTGCTTTTGCCTTCCTGTCATAAATATTCTTTATGCGCTCTTGCAACTTGAAAGTATTTTGAAATACCTCCTCCCGTGTCTGCTATAAATGAATCATCTGATTAATCCTTCGCTGCATGGGATCTTCCTCACTACCAGCTTCCTGAAGTAATTTGACTACCGGGACAGCAAGCGAAGTAGGAAAAATCGTGTCTATTCCGTATACCAGCTCGAAAGGAGACATGCCAATAGACTTTTTCTGACTTACCCTATCAGCCCACAGTGCATTCACTAATTTCTTGTGCCAGCCCTTTTTGTTGATTTCCAACAATTTCTTAATGATATTCACCAAGGACTTATTTGAAGATTCCGCCAAGCCATTTCCTTGCGGATGGTAAGCGGTCGAATGTCCCAAGCTGATATTGTACTTATAACAAAATTCAACCATCCTTTTCGACTTGAAGGCCGCTGCATTATCTGTGATTATTTTACTAGGACACCCAAAACGTGACAGAATATTGTTTTCAAGAAAAGAGATAATTACCGCATCCGTGGCCTGTCGAGTGGGAATCGCTTCGATCCACTTTGTGAAGTAGTCCGTAGCTGTCAATATCCATCTATGCTATCCGGAAGATGCTGGGTGGATTTCTCCGATGAAATCCAATCCCCACTGCTGGAATGGTGCACTAAATTCAATTGGTTTGAGAGGCAAAGGCTGTAATTTTTGCTTCCCTTCGAAAATTTGACACTCGTGACAATTCTTAACAGCCTTATATACATCAGAAAACAAAGAAGGCCAATAATACACTACCCTTAGAATCTTATTCGCTGTGGTCTTCCAAAACAAATGGCCTCTGCAGTCACCTCTGTGAAATTCCTCCAAAACTATTTTAGCTTCCTCCTCTACCAAACAATTCAACAACACTCCCCCAGGGTCTTTCCAATACAACGCAGAGTTCAATATACAAAATTTTGCAGCTCTCAACTTCAATGTTCTACTCTTATTTCTAGGCATCCCGGGAGGTGGAGATAAATTCTGAATCACGTATAAAATGTCAGCATACCAAGGGGAAGAAACAAAAATATCAGATACCTGAACTGACGTACTTTCCTCATCTTCATCGGACATGGCAGCGATCAAATTTATATCTATAGCATGAAGATTTGTTTCAGCCATGAGCTTGGCGAGTTCTTTTCCTTTGATCAGCTTGGTCGGTTTAATCTCCACATCGTATTCTAACAACACAGTGATCCACTTACCCCGTCTTCCCTCTGGATCTGCCTGTACCAAAACATCTTTAACTGCTGCGTTAGGAACATATGCTATAATGTGGGAATGCAGTATATACACACGGAAATCTTTCAAGGCCTTTACAAGCGCAAGTTCTTGTTTCTCAATAATATTGTATTTCAATGCTCCATCCCTTATAATCCGACTGAAAAAAGCAATGGGCTTCTCAACTCCATCCCTTTTTTGCATTAAAACAATTGCCAATGTGTGCTCAGAAGCAAAAGAAAACAAAATGAAGTCCTGTGTGTAGTCCGAGCTGATTAAGATAGGGGCTGAAGAAAGAGTTAACTTTACCAAATTGAATGATTTCACCACTTCTTCTGTCCACTTTACCTGACTATCCTTTTTCAGCATGTTCGTGATTTCTCTAAGATGCTCTGCAAGATTTGGAATGAAACGACGCAGAAATTTCATTTTACCATTAAATGACTGTATTTCTTTCTTGTTCTGGGGTTGTTCAATCTGTTGTATGGCTTCAACACGTGCAGGGTCAACTCAAATGCCATCTTTCGATATGATGTGGCCAAGGAGCTTGCCTTCATCCATGGCAAAAAGAATTTTTTTCAGATTCAGCGAAATGCCATATTTTCTGCACTTCTGGAAAACAATTTTCAAATGATATAAATGTTCCTCATTAGAATTTGAAAACACATTTAAATCATCAAGGTAAGCAACCAAAAATACATCTTTCTCATTGGCAAAAGCCATGTCCATTGCACGCTGAAAGGTGGCACCTGCATTCTTCAAACCAAACGGCATTTTTGCATAATGAAACGTTCCCCATGGAGTGGTGAACGCAGTCTTGTCATGATCATCTTCATGCACTAAGATTTGGTTGTATCCTAAGTAGCCATCGAGTAGTGACATCCTTGATGCTCCAACTACTCGCTGCAATATATGGTCCATTTTTGGCAGCGGATAATTTTCTTTTAATGATACCTTATTCAAATTTCTGAAGTCGATACATAAACGGATCTCACCTGTTTTCTTTCTCACGGGCACCAAATTTGATATCCAATCGGAAAATCTGATAGGCACAATGATTCCTGACTTATACAACCTGTTTACCTCTTTTTCAATCGATGGTAGCAGCTTTGGATTGATTCTCCTCAACTTTTGACGGAAAGGCTTCTGATTTGGTTTAATGGGGATAGTATGTTGAATGATGTTAGTGTCATATGTTTTTAGATCTGAGTAATCCCACGCAAAAGCATCAGAAAATGAAGACAACAATTTCACATACTCTGCCTTTACCTTTGGTGACAATGACTTTGATAACTTAACCATCTTGGGATTCTCAGCTGTCCCAATATTTACCTCTTCAACCCCTTTCTCCGTCGACCTCAATGTCGGTTTGCGGGCTACATCGTCTTGATCAAACAGTTCTTCCAAAGGAATCAATCCCTTAGGAATGATGTTATCTTTAAGTTGCAACACTTCCATTTGATTTATTTTTATATCATCATTACCATCATCATGTTCTGTATCTATGGAGGTGTCTTTAAACTTACCCTTATTCTGCAGAAAATCACTAATCTCCTCGTCATCCTGAAAGACTTTCCAACATCGCTGATTGTCTGGAACGGTGGGGCGGTGTTTCACATGAATCTCGAACTTGTTGCTGGAATTCATTGGAATTTTAAGATTGCTTGCTGCCTTAGCAAGTCCATCAGCAACACCATTTTGTATGCGAGGCACACATGTCAAGGTATGATCAGAAAATAACTTCAGAATATCTAAGACTGCATTACGATAAGCCCTCATGCGAGGATGCTTGGCCTGAAACTCACCTTTAACCTGCTTTATCACCAACTCTGAATCACCATAGACTACAATCCTTTTCGTGTTCATTTTTCTAAGAATCTTATGGCCAGCAATTAGAGCCTCATATTCCTCTTCATTATTAGAACAATCAAATGCTAGCTTGTAGGAACACACTCTCACATTGCTTGGAACCTTATCCGAAGTGGAAAATGGACTACGAATCCAAACACCAATTCCAGCACCATCACTACCCACTGCGCCATCAAAATCCATGGTCCAAAGACCATCTTCATCGTCCTCTAAATGCTGAAATTGCACCAGCTCTGTTTTTCCTGTTTGCTGCCCATTGTCTTCAGCTGATTGCTCCATAGTAGCTTGTTTTTCTCTTCTTTCTTTTTGCAAAACTTCTCTAAAATTCTCAGTGATTTCTGGTATATCTTCTGCCCGAACTAATTGACTATCTATATCATTAAAACTATCAGCAAATAAAACAAACGATTCTAAGTCGGTATGTACATAATTTACAGGATGATTGATTGGCTTCTCCTTGCTGGTTATCATGTATTTCATCTTCTGCTCTCGATATAACTTTCTCATTTGACCAAAGACTGGAATTGTAGCATAGGAAAAATCTAACTGAAGTGTACCTTTCAACTTTGCTCCCCAAGATCTTGAAAGGAGCATTCCAAATCGTGGGGGAATGTCCGCCACAACCACATCCATTAAGACATTCGTTGCTGGAATTTGATCTAAGCATACAACCAAATCTTTGATGAGTCCTATACACCTCACACGACTGGAATCAAATGAATAAAAATCATGATATTTTCTTGTAATGTCTAGTCCCAATTTTTCCATGATCGCCTTTGGCATCAAATTGTGCAAAGCACCCGAATCGAACATGGCATTGTGCAAAACATATTCATGCAACCTCAAACTGATATAAAAGGGAGGAACATCACTGTCAGGGGACTCACCATCTAATGCAGGCCCGAAAATCAATTCTGGCTGATCATCCTCAACATTTACCGTATCGAACATTGGATCAAAGTTCAGAATTTTGGAGACTTGACCGCAGTAGTTGCTGTTCTTCATGATTTCTGTCAAAGGAATAGATATTTTTAATTTGGAAATTTCATTTTCCAAACTAAATGCTGAAACTTTTTCGACTTCTTTGACCGGAACTTCCTTCTTTTCAGCCTTATCTTTCACTATGTTTGGCTGATTTACCTTTTCTGTTGATGATACTTTACTAGCTGCGGGATCAATTGTCTCTTTTCCTTTCTTTTGTGGTATCGGTGAATCCGTCTTCGGTGCTGAAGCTTCTTTTCGTTTCTGAATTGGATTTATGGGCACATCTCGGTTTCTCAATGAGTATTGCTTCTGTTGAGCGGACAAGGCATTCAAATATCCTCTTTGGTAATGATCTGACTCTTCCTCTAAATCTGCATCATTTGCTAAAATGAAATCTTCATCTTTCTGTGCAGCTGAACTTTCTCCATACTCTTCATCCTCAGTAATATAAATAGGCAGATCGTCTGGAGTGAAGAAATGATTTTTCTCACCTGCTACATCATCATCATCGTCTGAATCTTGACTTACAAAATTCTGCAAAAGAGGTGTCTTAATCTGCTACTGGGCTGCCGGCTCTTGTGGTCTTTGTTCACGCTGCTTTATTCTGAACTGTGGCTGCTGCTGGCCACGATAATTTGGATTCCAAATCTGCGTTTCTGGTTTATCAAGTGTTATCCTTTTGAACATTTTTTCCATCTCACGAAGCAAGTGCTGTTCAGATGTAGATGTGGAAGGCTCTTCCTTTATAGTCACTCTTTTCTCTGCTTTCAACCGTGCTCTCTTATCGTTCAGATTCGCCTCAACACTAACAGCAATCTTCTGCATATCTTCTAAGGTAGGTGGATCTCTGTCACGTAGCGAATAAGCCATCTCCGGATCAAAACCATCCGGGAATTTAAGAAGAGCTGACTTTTTAGACGGTCTTAAGTCATCTGGAATTGCATTATACACTGTATTGAATCTGATAATATAATCCTGAACGGACTCACCAGGATTACGCTTAATGTTTGTATACTCTGAAGTGATCTACAGCGGATCTTTTTTCATCTCCCATCGATCTAAAAATTGTGTTTGAAGCTCTTGCAATGTATTGATACTTCTGGCCTGTAGAGCTCTGAACCATTTATGAACCTCTCCTCCAAAAGTCTGGGCAAAAAATCTCATTGAAAAATTTTCTGCATCAACTTCATGCAGGTCCAAAAAGTATGTCATCCGGATAATATGTTGCTGAGCTGATATACTCTATGGTGTGCCATCAAATATGGGAATCTTGCTCTGGTAATCAGCAGGCATAGGATCTAAATTGGCCAGCAAAGAAAGAGGTGCAAATATGGCTGCCATGACTCTTGGCGGATTTATAATCTGCTATCTCGGAGAAACAGGAGGACTGGGAGTAGTAGGTGAACGAGGTGTATGTGGTGGAGACGGAGGAGAAACTACTGCTGATTGCTGATCAGAAATCTCAGGCTGAACAGGAATGGTAGGGATAAAGGAAGGTTCAGTGGGAATCCGTGAACTAGATGCAACTTCAGATGGTCCAAGAGTTTGTGAAGCAGATTCAGTGAATTCGGGAATGTTGGTAGCCACAATGGAATTTTGCAACTGTCTGTCCAAGTGATATGAAACAAATATGAATTGCAAATCTTCAAAAAACAATGGATCCGGAACTAATCTTGATAATTCAATTTCAGAAAAATTTACAAATAAGGATGTTTCAAATCGTTCATCAAAAGGAATTTCGTCAACATATATAATTTTCACAGGACAGGATGCAGATCTAGAAAGCGATCTGGAACTTCCAGAACTCTCTTGACTTTCTCTTTCAGAACTTTCTTGACTTCCTTGTCTTCTAAGAATCCTAGGAATCAGATTTGGATTTTCAAATATTGTTGGTGGATTAGGGTCAGGATTTGACCTAGTATTCCTTCTTGAAGCCAGTGTATTGATCTTCTCGGGAAAATTTCAAGGAACACAATCAATTATTTTCAGCCTTTCGACTTCTAGACTCAATCATTCAAAAGTCTAGAATGAACAAGTATACTGGGGTGATTTACAAATCAAGTCCTACATTCACAAGCTTACCGGAGATCGACTGAAGCAGTGTTTATCTACTTCCGCTTATGCATGGAAAAAGCGTTTCGAAAGCTACCTGGCGTGACTTCAGACTCCGTCTAAGACTCATGAAACAAACACATCAACAAGCAAACCATTAAGAGTTCCCCAGTATGGTCACCACTATGTTAGCGCTTAAATCTACCTTAGGCTGAAATAAGGTAAAACTCAAGGCTACATCAAACCACGCTCAGCCTCGTAGCTAGCCCTACGAGGACATGAGAGGGCTCTCTCCGGGTCTATCTCGGCA
This sequence comes from Pinus albicaulis, assembly GCA_034641835.2. Taxonomy (NCBI): domain Eukaryota; kingdom Viridiplantae; phylum Streptophyta; class Pinopsida; order Pinales; family Pinaceae; genus Pinus; species Pinus albicaulis. The sequence continues at coordinate 177,996 of JAXQQM020081734.1, read as the reverse complement.
AAGGATCTTCAAAGGGGCTGAGATGACTTATAATGAAAAATGAATACTGATTTTAGGCTAGTAAAGAGATAGGAATGTTTGATTTTTATTTTTTGGGTTTTTGTTGGATAAATGGGAAAAAACAAATTTGGGTCCGAGGATAAGGCTAGATCTTTGCAGAATTCGAGTTGGGGCGAGGTAGGCAGTAGTCTTGATGCTTTTGATCGAGTATATGGATGGATCAGAAATATAAGGAGCTGAAAAGGGCAAGGATGAACATGGATCCTCTTCAAACAGGCGAAAACATACAAAACTAAACGAATTCAAAGGCAGAGCACTGTAAACAATGGATTCAACCTCATCTACTCATTCATTTTAGTTTCAGAAGCATAAGAAGGGATGGCATACATTAAACATGAAGTAACTTACAATAAATTGAGAGAAAACACCATCAAGAACTAAAAGCCACAAGAATCCCAACAGGTGCTGCAAAATCTCTGATCTTTCCTTAGCCAAAATATGAAAAATATGTACAATAGTGTGCCAAAAGTTTCCCAAGAGTCCAACCAGTAGAATGTCTCAAAAATTACAATATATAGATCACTCTAACCCCTTCCCATGCCTCTAGGGGTCGAATTCCTTATTCAGGGATCAGTTTCAACCAAATTCTAATCAAGGAGCTAAAATCTAGGTAGCTAACAACTTGCCTCTAAAAGAGTGGAAACTGATTCATTTACATGATTTTCACTTTTTTGAGAGTGAATATTCTAGAATAGGTAAAAATGAGCCAAATTTACATGCCAAACATCAATTTACATCATGAAAACTCAAAAATTTCATCCACAAGCAAAACTGGTCCCAACTGGCCGAAATCCTGAGCTAGAAGGTGAAAAATCAGCCAAAAATCTATATGAGTAGCGCGCCCGAGCTATATGGGTAGCGCGCCTTTCAGCCTGATTTTGAGGCACTTCCCGGCATCCAAATCGAGCGCATGATAGCTCTTTCGAAAGCCCTAGACGTTGGCTATCCAACCCAAGTGGAATTTCCCAATTTGGAGATCATTTGACCCTCCATAACTTCATTCTTCCAGAAGTACTTCCTGCTGGTGCAAAAGGTGGCAGCAAGGTGGTTTTCATGGTGTTTTTGGGCCTTTTGACCATCCAGAACCTGATGAAATGCTTCGGAAATGCCTGATAATGCATAAATTACCATGAAAAACCCAAAAATGCAAATATTTCTTTCAACAAGTGTCCCGAACAAAAGTGAGCATATCGATGCGCTACCCGTATAGTGGAAAAATCTGTTTTTGGACCAAAATATTTCAAAATAACAAAAATTTCTCCGAATTTTCTCAAATTCGGAGCGAAGACCCTCCATCATGTATCATGCCCATCCAACGAAGCCTCGGCCAAAATCCGGAGTGGATTAGGCCTTTTCCGCCGTTTTAGTGCTTCGCTCAACCTCCTCTTCAGAATCTTCATTCTTGCCTTGCAGACATGCATGCGGGCCCAATAATGACCTTTCATGTGGCAAAGAATGTCTTTCTCTCTATTTTCCTTTGCCAAAAACTTCTCCAGATGAATGTTAACATGCATGAGGCAGGAATCTCGATCAGCCGGTGTCATATCACCAGGTCTCTTCCGGGCCAATTGTCGATCCTCACGGATTCGACGCAGCTCATAAAGTGTGTGCTCATCCTCCAGCTGTTTGTTACACTGCTCCAGGTATTTTATCACCCACTGAGCCTTCTGCAACTTATCTTTCAGCGTGTCATTCTCAACCCTTTGCTCCTGGATGATCTCTTTCAGTTTCGAGCTAGGAGAGCTCGCATCAACATCAATGATCATGAAATCCATGTCCTGGCCTCCTGATGGGCCCTCATCAAGCATGGGATTCTTGTCCCTGTCCTGGATCTTTATCTGTGCTGAAGAAGAAGGCGAGACCCCTTCCACATCATGTGGAGATAATACTCGCTCTGCTGATGGAGTCGGCGAGACCCCTTCCACCCCGGGTGGAGATAATACTCGCAGTGTAGCTGCAAATAAGGCCCTGTGGCCTCGCTGGTATGTCACATACAATGGAGCACTCATATGCTCAAACTCAGGACTGTCAGGCTGCTGTGACGGCTCTCCCGCATCATGAACTATCTCAAGAGGTGGCTGTGGCGCTGTGAAGAAGTCACGAGAGATGAAATCCTCCCAAGTGATGCCCTGCTGTGTCAACTGATGTACCACTACAATCTTGATCAGAGCGTAATGATATATACTTCTATGTTGCTGTGCTGGGGTCTTCTTCTGTACAAAAATCATCATCCTCTCTATGTTGCGATTCATGAAGTACGGAATGTTCATCATACGTACCCTTGTGAAGTGCATCAACAAACGGACATGGTACACAAAGAGATGTGAGAATCTTCCCTCGCAACTAAAATACCGAATGATGAGTTTCATCAGTGGTGCAAACTCATCCTTCAGGAATCTGAAAGGAAAAACCCTGCTCAAGTGCCTCATATACCCAGGTTTGATGTATGCCTCATAGTGGAATTTCTCTAACTGCTGACGTTTGTTCCATTCCTCTCCTATATTTGGTATGCCAGTGGCCTGAGCAATAGTCACTGGTGACAGAATGAAATCTACTCCAGCGAGGTTTACACGGCCATCATGTAAATGTAGAACAAATAGATGAGCTAGTTCACGATGAAGCTGGGTTTGTGAAATCATCTCACAGAATCGAAAACATGACTGATACCGAAAACATTCCATTGCAAGCGGACATGCCTGCAATTGAGCCAAAGAAGTAGGCTCCTCCCTGAGATGTTTACCACCTTTGCCACCTTTGTGAGGCCTCCGTGGCACATTAACCTCTGTTGTGGAATCACTGTCAGACTCCTACTCATAAACTGAATCTGTCTCTGACATGGCTTTGAAAACAAGTTGTCTGCAATATGTGTGTTGATATAGGTGTAGTGAAGTCAAAGGCTTCAATGCATTCTCAAAACCCAAATATATTGCATATGTACCAAAACATCATAAGTAAACAAGTGACAGTGGTAATAGCTCTGTTTTAGTGGCATAAAACAGTCTCTGTTTTGATCACACGAAAATTTTGACAAATAAGTACCAAATGCAAATGTAGTGTGCAGCCTTTGTAAATGCTGGCCAAGGATTTGTCAATGGATTGTGTTTTTGTTTGGCAATGAAACAATAGCAAGGAAAACAGTGGTAATATTATGGCAAAAAACAATGTGAAAACATGAGACTATATGGACAAGTCAACATGAAAGGATGTGACAGCAGTGGTAGAATGGAAAAAAGGCATGAGGATGATGTACATAATGTGCCAGGGCGCCACAAGCAATATAGGTATGAGCACATATACCAATCACAAAAATTTACAAACCCTTCACTAAACTGTCACTATATCTTTTAAAACCCTAAGAATTGAATTTGGCATGAACATAGGGTATATAGATTTCTCCTCAAGCAATGCTTGTTTCCCAACTTCAAAAAATACCAAAACCTCTTTCAAAAATCACTGAGCAATGATTAAAAACCTGTTTGTAAGTGGATGGAGGTCTTTGAGCTCGAAATCGGATGCAAAGACAAAATTGTTTGGCTCTGTCGCTGTATGGGTAGCGCGCCTACCCAACGGGTAGCGCGCCTTATATGGGTAGCACCCGTGTTCTTTGCAAAGGGCTAGGGAAGGTTAAGTGGGTAGCGCGCCTCATATGGGTAGCGCGCCTCCTGTATGGGTAGCGCGCACCTCCAATCACTGTCCACGGCTATGAAAACACGGCTTCGGCCTTCAAGAACACAAACACGATTTCTGCCTTGAGGTTTTCGAGCAAATGAAATTGTTTGCCATGATTTATATGTGAAGAAAATATCTCATCAAATCAGATTTGAATTAAATTTGTTTGCTAACCCACTTTATAATGTTTCAGCACTTTGACATTTGATCTTTTAATACAACGCTTCTCTTTTGGCTTTTCTGAGTTTTGGACTGATAATATTTTGTTGTCTTTTGCAGGGATCCGGCACTTGGCTTAGGAAAAGATCAGAGGCTTGCTATGAAGTTTCTTATGGTGAAATAGATGCAATTATTACAAAAATGAAATTAGATAATTTCTAGTTCCAAAACAGAGTTTTGGACTAGAAATGTTTTCAAATGATTTTGATAATAAAATATGAAACGAGAAATTTTGGAACCAACCTCATGGCCTGCGGGCTTTTACGACATGTATGCAAAGGACTTAAAAACCCTAGACTCTAGGACTAAAGACTCTTTTTTAACGAAAACAATCATTAATGACCATGAATGAAATGACGATGAACTTCAGTGATTTTTGAGGAATTTCTAAATAGCCCTGCAGGTACAAGCATGAGAAAACACAAGACAACCAGACCCCCTCGTCAGTCAATGGCATGCTCCTAGCGAAATGCAACGAAGTGGAACAAGCGAGACACCTAAGAATGATATGCAAAAAGAAAAATGATCTCTGACGGAGGGCTGTAAGGACCGACTCTAACAGGCCCAATAATTGAAAAGACCTTAGTACTTGAGATTATTCATCATTACACTTATTCACTTTAAATCTTTTCCTAAGTAAAATCTCATTTTACTTAGGAAAATCATGCCATATTTCATAACATCCCCTCAAAATTTCTTAATATTCTAAATCTAAGTGTTGAAGTTGATATAATAAAATTTGCTTCAGAAATCTTCACCTTCTTAGTTGTGTAAATTATTTTGAGTTTTCCTTGTCCCTTTGTCATATTAACATCTGATTTATTTATTAAATCCTTAATAAAATACCTTATCCTATTATATTTAACTCCCTTTTATGATAATATCCCCAAAACCCTCTTATTATAGATTTTTAGCCAAAGTATTTAATTCCATATGTTTGAAATAAGATCCCTCATTACAATACCCTTTGGTTAAAAATATATCCTTATAAACTATCCCCGCCCCTATGGTTAATAAATTGCATTAATTTATTACCATATAATAAAAATATTGAAAAAGGTTTTAAACATATGTTTTATGTTTTAAACGGAAAAAACGAATAAAACCCCGAGTCCCCATAACCTGACCCTTTATAAACCAATGGGATTAATTAATCACCTGGATTAATTAATAACCTTCCCCTCCGCCAATCAAACGCCTCCCGGAATGATTAACTTATAATAAATCGTGTCGGGCCCACGCGTTCAATCCCCCGTCATTTCCCGTCCTATCCACCGTTGGATCATTTCGCTGGAGATCTACAGTCCACAAACATTCCGCTAGCCATCCCATCTACGAATATTAACGCGCGAAATCGCGACGGTTTTCAAATAGTGCAATGGCTACGTGTCATTTAACCAGTGGAATCGTTGCCTCCCCACGGAAAACCACCTGCTGCCGAAAGCGGTGCGGAATTTACCGCTTACCGCCTGACCCCGGTGACGTGTCATCCCGTACACTGATGACATCATCTTTGAAAATAATAAAAAATCCCTGTTGACTTTGCAAATAAAACAAATTTCCGCGCATTTTTTCATCGTTCTGTCTGTTGAAAGTGATTGCGCCCTCTGCTGAGAAATTTGAAAAATCCCTTGTCAAACTGCTGTCAACTAAAATTGTTGAACGCCATTGTTATACCAATGCCGAAGCATTCATCCGCCGTTAACCAGTGCCTGTTAATTTTGACATTCTTCATAAAATAGGTATTTATCCGATTTCCTACTGGAACTCTGTGAAAAATCCTCATTCCAGTGTTAAATTCACACCATAGTCTGAAAGGAAGTTTAATATCGGTCTGTTTTAGTTCCTGCAACTGAAATAATACTTCCAAAACTGAAATTGTGCTCGTTTCCGTGAAAAACCCCCGAAATTTCCACTTTGAATACACAAGAACCAAAATGGAAGTTCCTTTGGCCCTGAATGTAGCCCCATTAAACATCCCTCATAGAGAATTGGAATATTTTCCATTAGTGGATAAAGATTTCCAAATTAAAGACTTAGTTTTCGATGAAAATCCCCTTCGAAGTTATTGTCGCTGCAGAGATGATTATTCGAAAGGTTTGGATATCATTGGGTTATGGGAATCCAATTCTCCAAGATATCTCATCCCCTCAGTCTGTATTTTCCAAGAAATTATCCATTACTGTCATCCCAATTATGATCCAACTCAAAGAGTAGTGTTATCCCCGAACCAGAGTATCTTTTTCCCCATTACTCCTTAAGCTATCAATACAATGCTCCATTTTCAACCTAATCAAAATATTACTCCCTTGTCCATGGAAGAACTACTTGAAAAGTCTACTCAATTGTCCCAAGAAAAATTGAAATGCATTTGCCAGACTTTTATGTTACCTGAACATCAACCTAAGGGCCCTCCTCCCTATGGTTTTGCTTATTTTACTGAATTAGGCAAGCTCATCCTGAATATGATTTTTTTTATCATGGGTTTTAATACTAGTGAGTATGTTGATGAAATAACCCTAGTGTTACTGTCCATATTTACCCCTGGGCAACCTCCTGCTGTTAAATATGACTTTGCATCTTTCATTGCAAATAAAATCCATGACCAGTTCATGAGGTTAGATAATGAGAAAGTGTTTAAGTATTCCTCAGTCATTTACCATCTCATCCTTTATTATCAATCATAGAACTTTCATTTTCCTGTTCAAAAGCTTGATGCTAAGGGAAACCTTAGGTCTGTTATATTTTGGTCTGCCATAACTCACAGGTCCTATGATTCTCCCTATTCTTATACTGAGTTCATTGATCTTTTCATACATCCTGCAACTACCTTGTTGACAGGAGTTTCCCCTCCAAGGCTCAGCAATGAAATTAAGAAAACTTTGCAGCTTTCAAGGATGTGCAAAGTTGGGGACTGGTATTTGTACAAAAATTATTCAGAAATCAGAATATATGGATGTGAACTTTGTCCATTCAAGCTGCCTAAATATGTGCCTATGAGACTTTTTTCCTTAGAGTATTTCAGGAAAATGAATACTCTGATATTATTCATTTTTGTAATGCTAAGAAGAAAGCCCAACTCAGAATCAAAAGTCAGTTAGGTCCGTTTATATGCAATTGTAGGGATGTTGGACAAGAAGCAGAAACAATATTACAAGACCATTTCAAGTTACAAAAGAGTTTCCATTGGGTCCCCTATGACCCATTCAGTTTTATTTGTGACAAAAGAATGAAGAACAAATCAGCACCATACTTTCACCACAGAATTCCAGAAATAGAACATTATGCTAATAAAGATGAGTGGATGGAAGGAACATTAGTTGAACAGGATAGTGAAGAAGTCAATATAAACAAAATTATGAAAGATCTTGAGAAAAAGTTTGACCTAGAATCTTTTGGGCAAGTGAAGGTACCACATATTGGCACTTCTTCAGCAGGAAATATTCAACAGGGGTTATAGGAAAAAATTCCATCAATTGCAGTTGAATATAAAGGCAAAGGGAAAGAACCAGAAATACAAGTCATTGAAACTTTCATCATGACAGAAAAACCTTAAGCTTTCAAGGCACCAGATCAAGCACAGGTTTATCCTATTCAAGTTAATCACCCTGAAGTTTCAGATTTGTAGACTCCATCTAATGTGGAAATAGGTAAGAAAAGACAGGTTACAAATCCTACTCCTCCCAAGGAATCTTCACAACAACCTCAGACTAAAAGGCAAAAACTGAATCCACTTCCAGAAGTGGAATCTATTGATGAAATCTTTGATGATGAAATGGAGGATAGTCAGCTAACTGGATCAGTTAGTGACACACACACAGGTCATAAAGGAAAGGAATTACAAATATAGTTAAGCACTGAAGTGTCTTCCTTCAAACAGCCAAAGACAGATGCAAGTGACATAAAGAAGACTTTCATCAATATAAAAGCAAGGAATGATCCATTGAGGATGCAGGTGTATAATCAGTATCTTAAAATGGCTCCACAAAATCAAGAGAGATTAATGTCAGCTTTTGACATTCAGCAAGGGAAAATGTTAATGAGCCATTTCAAATCTAAAGTGCCAAAACCCTAGACAGCAGCTGATTATATCAGGACCAATTTTGAGGTCCTAGAAAAAGATATTCATCCATTGGACCAGATATAATTACACAAGCAAACTGGAGAAATGATATATTCTACCCTTACTGACAAAGCAATGGCAGCCCATAGATTGCAAGATTCTTTGAATAATACAAGTACCCAGTTGCAGATTGAGAAAGCTTGTTCTCAAGTAAAGGGTAATAGAATAAAATCTCTAGAGGAAATAATCATCAGTTTGGGTCATAATCCCAAAGATATAAAAGGCATTGAAGCACTGATTAAAAAGAAGGATGATGACATTGCTGCACTGAGGAAGAAATTGAAATTACCAGCTTCAAGGCATCCTCAAACTCAAGAAGTTTTGAAGGAAAATTCAGAAGAAGAAATGATGGAGTTGCTCCTGAAAATGACTGAGCAACTAAGTGAAACAAAAAAGGAACTGGAGCAAGCATTGAAAGAAAAGAAATCTATCATTCAGACATCCACAATAGAGGCTACTACAGGTACAACGGCAGCAGACCAACAAACAGACCCATCACAGGTGAATACTTCTAGTTTAAGTTCTGATGAATTAGCGAAACAAATGGAAAGTTTAAAACTTAGAGGAACAAAACTTCAATCTACAAAGTTACAGCTTATAAATTTGGAACAAAAATATGATATGTCAAAAAAGACTATTGCTGATAATACAAGAGAAATCAAAAGGCTGGGGAAATTGGTTAAAGCTTTAGAAAAAGATCTCTCATTAGAAAAGCCTTTGAGAGAAATCAATGAAATTCTTTGGAATAATATTATTGATTCAATAAAGAATATTTGTTCCTTCATTCAAATAATCTTTGAACAAAATGACTTGGTGAAAATAGCTCTGGAAGAAATTGACAAAACAAGAGAAGAATTGAGGGACAGACCTGAACAAGCAAATCAACTCATATAGTTTTTGAACAACCAGACCAAACAACAGCTTGCAGAGCTTGTGATTGAGGATAGAACAGGTACAATTTTAGAAATAAAAAGAGTTTTTACCAAGAGAACTCTTATGCAAAATCTGGAACGGAAATGCTCAGATATTCAAGAAGAGATCAATGCCTTCAAAGAAAAGTTTCAGGTTTTATTGAACAGCGGGTTGCCCAGTCCTATGATTTCAGAAGACAAAATAATGGACTTGGGAAATTATGTTAATATATTGGACATACATGCTCACAACATAACTGCTCACTCTATCAGTTCATCAGAATCAACATTTCCTACAGGAAAGAATCTCTACGACAGATTAAAGAATTTGTTTCATCTTGAGCATGAAATAAGGTATTTGTTCCCAAATCGGCCCAATTTCTTTATATACACAGAGGCCGATGAAACATTAAGAAAACTCAAACGAACCATAATAGCAGAAGACAAATGGTGGGAAGACCTGTTAGAAATTTTGTAAAATTCATCTTTAGATAGAAAATTTTTCCTTTTTACTATTATGTAAAGGATAAATAGATGAAAAAAGGTTAAAGAGTATCATCTTGGCAGTTGAAAGTGTATCAGTAGAAATGAAGAGTATCAGACAAGCAAGGCAGTCAAAAAATAATTACTCAAAAGCACAACATCGAGCCATATTGTAGGACCTGCCTCCAGCACATGCATAAAAAGAGGAGACAGCACACAACATCAACTGATTTATCCTATCTACGAGACCATCTGTCTCAAGTTGTATTGTAAACTATCCATTAGTCACCCTATATTATATCTCTTTTGTTGTGAGATATTTTAAAATCATTTTTTATATAAATAAGCCCTCGAATGGAGTATTGAGGGTAGATTCTACTACTTTGCTGTAACATTGATCTTTTGGAATAAAAGTGCTTTGGAGAAACTGCTTTGTGGCTTGCTGAATGATGATTTGAAGCTCAAGACTTTTTGCAGGATTCATGTGTCCGACTACAGTTCAATAAGTCTTTCTATCCTATGTTTTAAGTTTTATATCTATTTATAATATCACTGTGTTCCATTTCAGAATAATTGACATAAAAGAATAAATCAGAATTTACTTAAGTGTACTCTGATTTCAAATGTGATTATTCTAAATGTTTTCTGCTAAACTGGTTATAAGCAACAAATTCTTAATTGCTCTTGTTTCGCTGGTTTAAACATTTTGATTACTATAGTAAAAATTCTTAACTGCTCTTTATTTGTAATCATTCACTTTCTTTCTTTTGAACATGTTGAAAGATTCTTAATTGTCTTTCATCCCTTCAAAATCCATTCCAATCACTTTAATTTCTAAAAATTGTTCTATGTTTGGCTATCTTGACTTGCAAAGCCATCTTTTGTGTAGAATATTAATCCAGTAAAGCCATCCTTTCGAATCCATAGCCCAATGGCCTGAAATATTCAATCTTGCCCTCAGTTGGCGGATTCCACCATTCAAATTCAAACCAAAATTCTTGGACTTATAACTAGCCTAAAACTTTCTAAGAACAAAGATAAATTATAAAGAGAGAGCCCTCCCTAGATGTAGATTGGCTAGATTTTGCATCTGAAAGTTGGTTTGTGGTTACCTATGGTTTACTTTCATTTTCCACAACTTCAAGGAAAACCAGACTGCTAACATAGTGGCGACTCCACTTGGGATCTGAATCATTTTACTATTGTTTGATTTATAAGTTATAGACAGAGTCTGAAGATCAGCCAGGTAGCTTTTGAAATGCTTTTGCTCTGCAACTGCATAGTAAATAAATGTTGCTTCAGTCCATCTCTGGTTTAGCTTATAAACTGAACCTTAGTTTCAAACATTTAATCAGACTCTATAGTTCAATAAATCTTTGAGAAAATTTTAATCAAAAATCATTATTTCTTAAAGAATTTGTAGAAGTTGTACTTTCATATCAATTAAAACCAAAAATCCAAAAACATACATCATCTAGGAAAACTGGCTTCAGAAAGGATTCGTCATACTAGGTCAAATCCTGACCCTAATCCACCACCGATATTTGAAAATCCAAATCTGATTCCTAGGATTCTTAGAAGGCAAGGAAGTCAAGAAAACTCTGAAAGAGAAAGTCAAGAAAGTTCTGGAAGTTCTCAACCTCTTTCTAGATCTGCATCCTGTCCTGTGAAGATTATATATGTTGATCAAATCCCTTTTGATGAGTGATTTGAAACATCCTTATTTGTGAATTTTTCTGAAACTGAATTATCAAGATTAGTTCCAGACCCATTTTTTTTTGAAGATTTACAATTCAGATTTGTTTCATATCATCTTGACAGACATTTACAAAACTCCATTCAATCTTAACAGACCTCTGAAGAAATTTCAAACATTTCTGTAATTACTGAAGCTTCCCCAAGTTTAGTTACCTTTCCTCAAACTCCTCAAAACCAAGCCACTCCTTCCAGACCATCATCACCTGTTATTCCATTACACCTTCCAATGGCCAATAGATACTCCCTGTTAAGGTTGCCAGGCAACCCTGCCACTTTGCCTTAGGATTATCAGAGTAAAATCACCCCTTTTGACGGTTCAGGTACTTATACTTCTCAACAACACACCAAAAGGATGACTTATTACTTTTAATTTTATGAAATTGATGCTGATGATGTCTGAATGAGAATTTTTGTTCAGAGTCTTACTGGGGAAGTCAGGACATGGTTTAGGGCCCTTGCTCCAAACAGTATTGTCGATTTACCAGCTTTGTATAGGGCATTTTTGAATAGATGGGAGAAGAAGAAAGACCCTCTTCAGATCCTATCAGAATTTGAAAAATTAAGAAGAAGACCTAATGAAACAGTGCAAGATTACATAATAAGATTCAACGAGGCATATAACGCTGTTCCCCAGAACCTTAGACCCTCTCCTGACTCAGTATTGGTTAAATTCCCTGATGGTTTTGACTCTGACATAGCATATTCACTTAGGGAAAGAGCCCCCCAAACCCTAGAAGAGATGCAAAGCATAGTGGTTAGCGTGGAAGCAAACCTCATAGAAAAACGAGCTAGGGCTAGGGCCGAAAGAAGAATGCCTATGAATGAAGAACCTTCAACTTTTGAAAGAAAGCTGGATGCAATCATCAAAGGTATGGAAAGACTGGGAGACAGAGTGGAGACAATCGAAAGAAAGTCTTCTGGTGATCATAAAAATGTTGTGAGAAACCCAAACTTTAGAAGGAATCAGAACCAAAATATTGGGAAAAATGTCCCTGACCAAAACATCAGGCCACCTTTCCAAGAAAATTTTGTTGAAGGTTCAACTTCTCAAGAACCTACTGAGGATGTTGAAATAAATAACGTGACTGAAAAAAAAAATGAACCAGAAGTTTTTCTATCTCAAGATGATCAAGAGAATCACATTCTTGAAACATTTCAAACTCATTCAGGAGAAACTTTTGATTTTAAAGAAGGCTATGACACAGCAATTTATGAGGTTCATAAACAGTACAATTTGAGAAGTAGACGGATTGATGTGCCAGAAAATAGAAAACAGAAAAAGGTAAAGCTAACATCCCTCCTATACAAAACATTCCTCCTGTACAAATTTTGTCTAGGACAAGTCCGAACCCCGCAAATCCAATAATTGAAGATGTGTTTGACAACCAACCAAATAATAAAAAACTATCTAATACTTTTCCTCCTGTAGGAAACGTAGAAGAAACAACAGAAGTTAATTCAGAAACACCTTCAATTCATAATCCCACTCATGAAAAAGAGAAAAACTTTGAAGACCCAAAAATAGAGAAAACCCAACTGTTCAAAACACTAAAGTTCAAACAGAAAAACCTTTCAATCTAGAGGCTGAAATAGGCAAACTAAAGATAGTTTTTCCTTTATCAAAATTGGCTAAACATGATATCTATAGAAGCAAAATCAGCAAAACTCTTAACATTAACATTACTGGAATGGATGATTCAGTGAATATTCTTGATGATCAACCCAAACTCCTTTTTGGCCCCGAGGTAAATGGCAAACCAGAAAGTGGAGGAACTCCTCCATTTTATGTGAGCTTGAATGTTCATGACAAAATACTCCATAACGCCATGCTTGATTCTGGAGCATCCCACAATTTAATGCCAAAAGCTGTGATGGAAAGATTAAATTTAGACATTACCAGACCGTATAAAGATCTTTTTTTGTTTTATTCGAGTCAAGTAAGATGTTTAGGTTTGATTAAAGATTTGTGTGTTACTTTGGTGCAATACCCTGCGAAATCTGTTCTGATGGATATAGTAGTTGCTGATATTCCCCCTAAATATGGTATGTTGTTGTCTAGATCCTGGGGTGCTAAACTTGGAGGGTCTATTCAATTAGATATGTCATATGCCACTATTTCGGTATTTGGTCAACCTAAAAGACTTTACAGAGAGACCTTGATGAAATATTTAGTCAGTAGCCATGAGAAGCCTGAAAACTTCCCTGTCTATTCAGTACATTCTGATATGGACTCTTTTATCCTTTATAATGCTGAATTGGACCTTCCTACTGAATTAGAAGCACCAGAAATGGAAACTACAAATAAAACTACTGTTCAAATCGAAGAGATTTCTGAAAACAAAGAAACACCAAATAATCAAGAAATACCAGAAAAAGCTAAAAAACTAGCTCCTGTTAAGAAACATGTTAAAACAGTTGATGAAGATTATGAACATTAAATTCTGTGGCATTTAGAATTTGATGGCTCAGTAAACAAGTTAGGAGCAGGGGCTGGAATTTGGTTACATAATGTTGAAAATGATCATGCCAAAGGTCATGATTATAGATTGAATTTTAGATGCACTAACAACATGGCAGAGTATGAAGCTCTTTTGCTAGGGCTTAAACATGTCAAAAATTTAGGAGCAATTAGAGTATCAATCATAGGAGACTCTGAGTTAATTATCCAACAGATTAATGGTGAATGTTCAACAAAAGATCCTAGATTGAAACAATACAGAGAAACAGTTGTGGAAATTCTCAACACTTTTCTACAAGCTCAACTTGCCAAGATTTCCAGGAAACAAAATTTGCATGCTCATAGTCTTGCAATGTTCTCTAGCACATGTAAATTAACTTTTGGTCCTAATCATCATTTCACAGCTGAGATTAGACATAGACCTGCTATACCGGACAATCTAATGAATTGGCAAGTGTTTGTAAATAATAATTAGATCAATAGTCTTTTGACACTAGAAAATGAGTTTTCTAATAGTAGTATAGATGAAGACATAACAATCAATGAATCTGATCAAGTAGATGAACAAGAAACGAATATTTCAAAATAGACTGCAATTCACATGCTTCACCCAACCAAATTCACTGAAAAAGATATGCAAGATTTGAAACAAATGGAATTCGATGAGATCATAGAAGATGAAACTGAAATCATTAATCTGAAAGATAATCATTTACCCAAAGGATTAACTCCTTTGGAAGATATTTTTGACTCAAATGACATTCCCTTAAAACCCAAAATGGAACCTGTTAAAGCTGATATTGAAGAATGCAATTTAGAAACACCAGAAAATCCCAAAATGGTTAAGTTATCCAAATCTCTACCAGAAGATCAAAAGGTTAAATATGTCGAACTCTTAAAAGAATTCCAGGACGTTTTTGCCTAGAGTTATGAAGATCTTAAATCATATGATACATCAATAATTCAACACACTATACCTTTGAAACCAGATCAGAAACCTTTTAAACAGAAACTTAGAAGGATAAATCATGTTTTACTACCTTCAATTGAAAAGGAAATTAAAAGAATGTATGAAGCAGGAATTATAGCTCCTATTAGATTCTCTGAATGGGTTTCTAATTTAGTACCAACAAGAAAAAATACTAGAGAGATTAGACTGTGTGTCGATTTGAGAAATTTGAACAAATTTTCTTTAAAATATAACTATCATTTGCCTAAAATGGACCATATCCTACAAAGGGTACTGGGATCTTCAAGGATATCTCTTCTGGATGGATTTTCAGGGTATAACCAGATTCTGGTTCATCCTGATGAACAAGATAAAACAGCATTTACAACACCATGGGGTACTTTTAAATATGTCAAGATGCCATTTGGACTCAAGAATGCAGGAGCTACATTTCAAATATCAATGGACATTTCCTTTGCTAAAGAAATACATGATTTTCTGGTTATTTATCTAGATGATTTAACTGTTTTTTCCAAAACAGATCAGCAACATTTAGATCATCTAAGGCAAGTGTTTATAAAGTGCAGAAAGTATGGTATTTCTTTAAATCCTAAAAATTCATTGTTTGGTTTGGAAGAAGGAAAGCTCCTAGGTCACATTATTTCTAAATATGGCATTAGAATTGATCCTGAAAGAATACAAACAATTTTGCAGATACCTCATCCCAGGAACATAAAAGAACTTCAAGCTTTCATAGGAAAGATTAACTTTTTGAGAAGATTCATTTCTAGTTTAGCTGAATTACTTAGACTGCTCACTAACATGTTAAGAAAATATTCAAGCATTGACTGGACTGTAGAAGCCAAGCAATCATTTGAAGAAATAAAAATGGCTTTAACAAGAACACCAGTTCTTACCAGTCCAAAATTTGATAGAGATTTCATTATTTTTTCATTTGCTTCTGAACATACAGTAGCAGTTGTTTTACTACAAAAAGATGATCAGGGATGTGAAAAACCAATAGCATTTTTTAGTAAAGCACTTAGAGATGCATCTTTGAAATACAATATCATGGAGAAACATGCTTTTACACTTTTGAAAGCAATTAAAGATTTCAGAGTTTATATATTATATTCTCATGTGATAGCTTATGTACCTAATGCTGTCGTTAAAGACATCTTGACTCAAGATGGTATTGAAGGCAAAAGAGGTAAGTGGATAGCTACCATATTAGAATATGATATTGAGATTAAACCAACAAAACTCATAAAAGGTCAAGGTTTAGCTCAACTCATGACTGAAACTAATTGCCAAGCCTTGGACATCAATGAACTGGATGACGAACAGGAGATGGTGACTCCACGGATCAGTCAAACCTTCTTAGACTCACCCTGGTACACTGATATCATTTATGTTTTGTTAAACCTGCAAGCTCCTCTAGGGTTGTTCAGAACGAAACAAATATTTTTGAAAATGACATCTTTAAAATATTGTATTTTAGATAGTGCTCTTTTTTGGAAGAATCATGATGGAATCCTATTAAATTGTTTATTGAAAGAAGAAACTGACAAGGTACTTAATGAATTTCATGCAGGGGATTGTGGTGGACACCTCTACTGGAAGTCAACTGCAGATAAAATCTTAAGGGCTGGTTTTTACTGGCCAACCTTGTTTTCAGATGTTAAGAAATTTGTAACAGCTTGTCATAAGTGTCAGATATTTGAGGGCAAAAGAAAGTTGTTACCTTTACCATTAAAACCAATTTCCACAGAGAGACCCTTTCAACAATGGGGACTGGATTTTATTGGAGAAATTCATCCCCCTTCTTCTGGGCAACACAGATAGATTCTTACTGCCACATATTACTTTACTAAATGGATTGAAGCTATCCCATGCAAACAAGCCAATGATTCTGTAATTATAGGGTTTCTAGAAACCAACATACTTTCAAGATTTGGCTATCCAGAAAAAATTATAACAGATAATGTTGCTGCGTTTAAGTCTAAGAAAATGATTAGTTTCTACAATAAATATCACATTACTTTAGGCCATTCAACAGCCTATTACCCCCAGGGTAATGGACTGGCAGAGTCTTCCAATAAAAGCCTTATTAATATCATTAAAAAATTATTGGAAGAAAATAAAAAGAACTGGCATAAGAAACTTACCAATGCATTGTGGGCAGACAGACTTACAACTAAGAAATCAATTGGGACCAGTCCATATGAATTAGTTTATGGTATTGAGGCAAGGTTTCCATCATCCTTAGGAATTCTTGTTATGAAGTTACTTCAGGAGGCTCAAGTGGAACAAAATGATATTCAGAGAAGAATTAACCAATCAATTCACTTGCAGCAAACCAGAGAAGAAGTCTATCAATGATCCCAAGTCTTGCAGGAAAAATTAAAGAAAATGTTTGACAAAAGAACTAAAGCAGAAGATTTTCAACTAGGAGACAAAGTTCTAAGATGGGATTCAAGAAGGGAAGATAAAGGGAAACATGGGAAATTTGATTTCTTATGGAAAGTGTTAGCCTCCTATATCAATAGGTTTCATCTTTCATGATTGTCTTGATGGAAGTATGGAATATGTTCAAACCTTCTTACTTGAGCAAAGGTGTTCCATATTCTTGAAAAACCAAAAATCAAAAAATTTAAAAAATGTAAAGAGGGTATACCCTAAAAGAAAGATCAAAGGGTAAAAAGAATAAAATGGTCAAAAAAGAGAAAGAAATGAACCCCAAGCAAAAAATAGACCAAGGAAAGTGTGCAAATTCAAATGCCACTACTTTTTACTCTGTTGAAATAAATCAATTGTGTGCAGCTTGTGAAATTTTTGCCACAATTCATGAATAAGTCAAACTGTTTAAACTTGGCTTAGTCATATTTCAATTTCATGTTATAGATTAGAGAATAAATATCTAGCCAAATAGTTTAATCTTGGCGGATAAGTAGCTAGGTAGAGTGAATAAAAGGTGCTCAACAGTTTAATCTGAGCCCTTGGATGTAATAAGGGTAGAAATAGATAGATTCATCATGTAAAAAGAAAAGATTGATCGGGGTTTGCAAGTCTAAATGCACCCTAATAAAGAAGACAAAATGGTAGTGTTAAGTAGATAGGGTAGGTAGATGGTGCTGCAAAGTGTTATCTGATGAATGGTGCTGCTACATGTTGGTTAATCATTTACTTTCATCACAAGTACTAAAGTAGGAAATACACTGGAAAATCACAGCAAGCAAAGTCAAATTCATTAACCTCCCCCATCATTTTTCCCCCTCAAGAGTTTTACTAATTTCCCCAAAAGTACTAAGGTAATTGGAGATCAAAGGGGCTCAAGGCATTTCCTTGGCTTCTGGAGGGACCGGACCCTCGACCTAATGATCAAAAGACCTAAGCACTTGAAATAATCCATCATTGATTATCTTCCATCTTTAACTTTCTCCTAAGTAAAATCCTATTTTACTTAGGAGACTGATGCAATATTCCATAAAATTCCTCAAAACAACTTGTTATTCTAAGTTTAAGTGTTGAAGATAAAATGTTGCAATTTACTTCATAAGTTATCACTTTCTTAGATGTACAAAGATGTTTTGATTTTCCTTGTCCTTTTTCATATTAACATTTGATTTTACTATATTAAATCCCTAGTAAAATCCCCTTTCCTAAGTATATAACTTCCTTTTCTAATAAATATCCCCAAAACCCTTTATTATAATGTTTTACCAAAGTATATATTCCCACACGTTGAAAATAAACACCCCGCTTTATAAAGCCCTTTGGTTAAAACTATAGCCTTATACATTAATCCCCGCCCTATGGTGAATTAGTTGTGTATTAATTAATTCATCGTATAATAAAATATATATAAAAAGCGTTAGACATGTAATATATGTGTTTAACACCAAAAACAAGAATAAAATCTCTAGAAGAGATCATTATTGGTTTGGGTCACAATCCCAAAGACATTAAAGGTATTGAGGCATTGGTCAAAAAGAAAGAGGATGATATAGCTGCACTCAGAAAACAGCTGAAACTACCAGCCTCGAGGCACCCTCAGACACAGGAAGTTATAAAAGGAAATTCACAGGAAGAAATGATGGAGTTTCTCTTGAATTTGACAGAGCGACTAAATGAAACAGAAAAGGAGTTGGAAAAAGCATTGCAGGAACAGGAAAATATCAAGCAGACTTCAACAACAGGTACTACAACTACAGGACAGCAGGAACAACCATCTCTGGTGAACATTTCTAATTTGAATTCTGAGGATTTAATTAAACAAATGGAGAGTTTGCAGCTAAAGGTCACAGAACTCCAAGAAACAAAATTACAATTAACAAAATTGGAGGGAAAATATGACACATCCAAAAGGACAGCTGCTGACAACCTCAGGGAAATAAAAAGATTGGAGAAAATGGTTGAGGCTTTGCAAAAAGATCTTTCACTGGAAAAGCCTCTGAATGAAATAAATGATATTCTTTGGGACAACATCATTAACTTAATAAGAGATATTTGGCCTTCCATCCAAGCTATTTTTGAGCAGAATGAGTTAGTCAAGATAGCACAAGAGGAAATAAATAAAACTAGACATGAATTAAGGGGCAAGCCGAAGCATGCCCAGCAGATCATTCAATTTTTGAATTCCAGAACAAAACAACAGCTTGCATTGTTAGGAATTGATGACAGAACAGGTGTAGTGTTGGAAGCAAAGAGAGTTTTCACCAAGAGGACTTTCATGCAAAATCTAGAAAAAAAGTGTACTGACATTTTGGTCGATATCAACGTTTTCAGAGAGAAGTTTCAAGCTTTGCTGGACAGTGAATTGCCAAGTCCCATGCTCACAGAGGATCAAATAGTAGACTTGGAAACATATGAGAAAAGAATAAAAGCTCATGCTAAAAATACAGCTATAGGTTCTACCAGCTCATCAGAACCTGCATTACCAACTGGGAAAAGTATTTATGAAAAAGTGAGGAATCTATTTCATCTAGAGCATGAACTAAAGTATCTATTTCCGAACGAGCCCACTTTTTATAAACTTACTGAAGCAGATGAAACTTTAAGGAAACTCAGAAGAACAATGATACCAGATGATCAGTGGTGGAAGGAAATGCTGGAAATTTTGTAAAAATGTTTTCAGGATAAAAGTTTATCTTTACTATTGAGTAAATGGTAAAAAACAGAAAAGCAGATGAAAGAGTATCAGATGAAAGGTTAAAGAGTATCCGTAAGAAGAAAGAGTATTCAACAAGTCAAAGGAATACGCAAAGAACAGCACAGAGCCCTATTTTAAGCACTTATCCTTAGCACGTCCATGAAGAAAGGAACAGCACATCAGCCGTTACTCATTATTCTATTTTACGAGACCATGTGTCTCTTGTTTGTTTGTAAATATGCTTTAAGTCAGCCTGGATTATTGGCTAGGATAGAGTAAGATTGTTAGGATTATTTTTTGTATAAATAAACTCTCAAAGAGAGAGTTGAGGGTGGATTCTATTACTCTGCTGTAACATTGAGGTTTTCGGAATAAAAAGCTTTTGGACAAATTTACTTGTGGCTTACTGGATGACGTTTTGAAGCACTGGACTTGTTGCAGGATTCATGTGTTGGACTTCAGTTCAATAAGTTTTCCAACCCTTGTGTTTAAATTTTATATTAGTTTATGCTATCATCATATCCATTTCTGAATAGTTTACATAAAGGATTGAAACAAAATTTGCTTAATTGTACTCTGTTTTCACATGTGATTATTCTCGATGTTTTCTTCTGGATTAGTTATAAGCATGAATTCTTAATTGCTCATGTTTTGCTGATTTCAACATTGTTGATTACTGTAACAAAGAATCCTTCATTGCTCTTTGCTTGTAGTCATTTCTCTTCTTTCTCTTGAATATGGTGAAAGATTCTTAGTTGCCTTTCATCCCTTCAAGACCATCCATCCACTTTAAATTTTAAGGATTGTTCTCTGTCTAGCTATCTTGCCCTGTAATACCATCTTGTGTTCAGAAAAGAAATCCGGTAAAGCCATCCTTAGACTCCATAGCCCAATGGACTGAAAGCCCTCAACCTTGCCCTTAGTTTGTGGATTTCACCATTTTCCCAAAACAAACTTTGCATCTATAACTAGCCTAAAATCATTCAAAAACAAAGATAAATCATAAAGAGAGAGCCCTCTCTGGATGCAGATTGGCTAGATTCTACATCTAAAAGGTTGGTTTG
Organism: Pinus albicaulis; assembly: GCA_034641835.2. Taxonomy (NCBI): domain Eukaryota; kingdom Viridiplantae; phylum Streptophyta; class Pinopsida; order Pinales; family Pinaceae; genus Pinus; species Pinus albicaulis. The sequence continues at coordinate 157,150 of JAXQQM020081734.1, read as the reverse complement.
TGGTTACCTCGGGTATACTTTCCTCTTACACAACTTCTAGGAAAACCTGAGTGATAACATAGTGGCGACCATACTGGGGAACTGAATCATTTTATTGATATTATTGTTTGATTTATAAGCTATGGACAGAGTCTGAAGATCAACCAGGTAGCCTTTGAAATTGCTTTTGCTATGCAAATGCAAAAGTAAATAAATGTTGTTTCAGTCTATCTCTGATTTAGCTTATAAGTTGAATCTTAGTTTCAAAATTTTCAATCAGATTCTCTAGTTTAAACAGATCTTTGAGGAAATCTTAATCACATATCATTATTTCTTAAAGAATTTGTAGAAGTTGTATTTATTTTTCAATTAAAACCCAAAATCCAAAAACACATATTCTAAGAAAACTGGCTTCAGAAAGGATTCGACATACTAGGTCAAATCCTGACCCCAATCCACCACCAATATTTGAAAATCCAAATCTGATCCCTAGGATTCTTAGAAGACAAGGAAGTCAAGAAAGTTCTGAAAGAGGAAGTCAAGAAAGTACAGGTAGTTCTAGGCCACTCTCTAGATCTGCATCTTGTCCTGTGAAAATTATTTATATTGATGACATTCCTTTTGATGCACGATTTGAAACATCTTTGTTTGTAAATTTCTATGAGACTGAATTATCTAGATTAATTCCAGATCCTTTGTTCTTTGAAGATTTGCAATACAGATTTGTTTCACATCATCTTGACAGAGAATTGCATAACTCCATTCAATCTGAGCAAGCCTTTGAAGAAAGCTCAAACATTTCTGTGATAACTGAAGCATCTCCAAGCTCAGCCACTTTTCAAACACCTGTTAGACCTCCCTCTCCTCCTACTAGACCGGCTACTCCTGTCACTCCACTTTATCTTCCAATGGCTAATCGATATGCCCCTTTACAGTTACCAGCCAACCCTCCATCTTTACCAGCAGACTACCAAAGTAAGATCACACCTTTTGACGGATCAAGTACCTACACAGCTCAACAACACACCAAAAGGATGACAGATTACTTTGAGTTTTATGAGATTGATACTGATGATATCCGTATGAGAATTTTCGTACAAAGTCTTACTGGAGAAGTTAGAACTTGGTTTAGGGCTCTCACCCCAAACAGTATTGCTGACCTAGAAGCTTTGTATAGGGCATTTTTGAACAGATGGGAGAAAAAGAAGGATCCTCTCCAGATCCTATCAGAATTTGAAAAATTAAGAAGAAGACCAAATGAAACCGTACAAGATTACATCATAAGATTCAATGAATCATATCATGCAGTTCCTCTGAACCTAAGACCCCCACCTAATAACGTGTTGGTCAAATTTCCGGACGGTTTTGACTCTGATATAGCTTATTCTCTTAGGGAAAGAGCTCCACAAACATTAGAGGAAATGCAAAGCATAGTGGTGAGTGTAGAAGCAAATCTGATAGAAAAACGAGCCAGAGCTAGGGCAGTGAGAAGAATGCCTATGAATGAAGAACCTTCAGCTTTTGAAAAGAAGCTGGATGTAATCATTAAAGGTATGGAAAGATTAGGTGATAGAGTGGAAACCATTGAAAGAAAGTCTGCTACTGATAACGAGAATGTTGCAAGAAACCCAAACTTTAGGAGGAATCTGAACCAAAATATTGGAAAGAATGTCCCTGATCAAAACATTAGACCACCTTTCCAAGAAAACTTTGTTGAAGGTTCAACCTCAGAAGAACCTACAGAAGATGTAGAAATAAACAATGTCAATGAGGACAAAGATGAACCAGAAGTCTTCCTATCTCAGGATGATCAAGAGAATGATATCCTTGAAACATTCCACACTCATTCAGGTGAGACTTTTGATTTCAAAGAAGGCTATGACACAGCAATCTACGAGGTTCATAAGCAGTACAACTTGAGAAGTAGACGGATAGATGTACCAGAGAAAAATAAACAGAAAACCACAAAACAAAATGTCAAAGGAAAACAAAACATTCCCCATGTACAAAATACTTCCCCTGTACAAAACATTCCCCAAATACAAATTTTGCCTAGGATAACTCCTAGTTTTTCAAATCCAATAATTGAAGATGTCTCTGACAACCAACCAATCGACAAACAGCAATCCAATACATCTCCTCATGTAGGAACTGTAGAAGAAACAGTAGAAGTTAGTCATGAAACATCTTCAAAGCAAAACTTCATTCATGAAAAAGAGAAAAACATTGAAGATCCAGTAAACAGAGAAAATCCAACTGTGCAAAACACTAAAGCTCAAACAGAAAAACCCTTTAATCTGGAAGCTGAAATAGGCAAACTCAAGATAGCTGTTCCTTTATCAGAATTGGCTAAACATGATGTCTATAGGAATCAGATTTCCAAGTCTTTAAACATTAACATTCCTGGATTAGATGATTCAGTAAATATTCTTGATGATCAACCCAAACTTCTTTTTGGCCCTGAGGTTAATGGCAAACCAGAAAGTGGAGGAACTCCTCCATTTTATGTAAGCCTGAATGTTCACGACAAGATACTCCATAATGCAATGCTTGATTCTAGAGCATCTCACAATTTGATGCCAAAAGCAGTAATGGAAAGATTGAATCTAGATATTACCAGACCATACAAAGATTTGTTTTCATTTGATTCCAGTCAGGTAAAATGTTTAGGTTTAATTAAAGATCTGTGTGTCACTTTGGTTCAATACCCTGCTAAGTCTATTTTAATGGACATAGTAGTTGCTGATATTCCACCGAAATATGGTATGTTATTGTCTAGGTCTTGGGGTGCTAAACTTGGAGGATCTATTCAATTAGACATGTCTTATGCAACTATTTCAGTATTTGGTCAGCCTAAAAGATTAGATAGAGAAACTTTGATGAAGTACTTAGTGAGTAGCCAAGAGAAGCCTGAAAACTTCCCTGTTTATTCTGTACATTCTGACATGGATTCTTTTATTCTATACAATGCTGAGTCAGATCTTCCTACTGAAATAGAAGCTCCTGAAATGGAAGTCATAAACAAAACCACGGTTAAAATTGAAGAAATCTCTGAAAACAAAGAAACACCACATGACCGAGAAATACCTAAAAAAACTAAACAACTAGCTCCTGTCAGAAAATACGTTAAAACAATTGATAAAGATTATGAACATGAAATTCTATGGCATTTAGAGTTTGATGGCTCAGTAAACAGACTAGGGGAAGGAGCTGGGATTTGGTTACACAATGTAGAGAACAATCATGCAGAGGGTCATGCTTATAGGTTAAATTTCAAATGCACTAACAACATGGCAGAGTATGAAGCTCTTTTATTGGGGCTTAAACATGTCAAGAAGTTAGGAGGCATTAGAGTATCAATTATAGGCGACTCTGAACTAATCATTCAACAGATTAAAGGAGAATGTGCAACAAAGGACATGAGACTGAAACAATACCGAGAGACAGTTGTAGAGATTCTCAACACATTTCTACAAGCCCAACTTGCCAAAATTCCCAGGAAACAAAACTTGCATGCTCACAGTTTAGAAATGTTTGCTAGTACATGCAAATTGCCTTTTGATCCCAATCATCAGTTTTCAGCTGAGATAAGGCACAGGCCTGCAATACCAGACAATCTTTTGAATTGGCAAGTATTTGTGAATAACAATCAAATCAATAATTTTTTGACACTTCAGAATGAGTTTTCTAACTGTAATATAGATGAAGACATAACTATTGATAAATTCGATCAAGAAAAAGAACAAAAAATAGAAATTTCAATAGAAAATGCAATTCATATGTTGCATCCAACCACGTTCACTGAAAAAGACATGCAAAATTTGAAACACATGGAATTTGATGAGATCATAGATGAAACAGAAATCATCAATTTAAAAGATAATCAATTACCCAAAGGATTAACACCTTTGGAAGATCTATTTGACTCAAATGATATTCCATTCAGACCGAAAATGGAACCTGTTAAGGCTGATATGGAAGAATGCAACTTAGGAACACCAGAACATCCAAAAATTGTTAAGTTGTCCAAATCTCTTCCAAAAGATCAGAAGGTTAAATATGTTGAACTATTAAAAGAATTCCAAGATGTCTTTGCCTGGAGCTATGAAGACCTCAAATCTTATGATACATCCATCATTCAACATACTATACCTTTGAAACCAGACCAGAAACCTTTTAAACAAAAGCTTAGGAGAATTAATCCTATTTTATTACCCTCAATTGAAAATGAAATCAAAAGAATGTTTGAAGCAGGGATTATAGCTCCTATCAGATTTTCAGAATGGGTCTCTAACCTGGTACCAACAAGAAAAAAGACAGGAGAAATCAGACTGTGTGTTGATTTAAGGAATTTGAATAAAGTTTCTTTAAAAGACAATTATCCTCTGCCGAAAATGGACCACATTCTGCAAAGGGTAGTGGGATCTTCGAGAATATCACTACTGGATGGATTTTCAGGGTACAACCAGATTCTGGTTCATCCTGATGATCAGGATAAAACAACATTTACCACACCATGGGGTACGTTTAAATATGTCAAAATGCCATTTGGGCTCAAAAATGCAGGAGCCACATTTCAAAGAGCGATGGACATTGCTTTTGCTAAAGAGATACATGATTTTCTGGTCATTTACTTAGATGATTTGACTGTTTTTTCTAAAACAGATCAAGAACATTTAGATCACCTAAGGCAAGTATTTATAAAGTGCAGAAAATATGGAATTTCTTTAAACCCTAAGAAGTCATTGTTTGGTTTGGAAGAAGGAAAGCTTTTAGGACATATCATTTCTAAAGATGGCATTAGGATCGATCCAGAAAGAATTCAAACAATTTTGCAAATACCCCACCCCAGAAACATAAAAGAATTGCAAGCATTTATAGGAAAAATCAACTTCTTGAGAAGATTTATTTCTAGTCTAGCAGAGTTACTTAGATTACTGACTAACATGTTGAGGAAAGATTCAAGCATTGACTGGACTGTAGAAGCCAAACAATCATTCGAGAAAATTAAAATGGCTTTAACAAGGACACCAGTTCTGACCAGTCCTAAATTTGATAGAGACTTTATTATTTTTTCATTTGCTTCTGAACATACTGTTGCAGCTGTTTTACTTCAAAAAGATGACCAAGGGTGTGAAAAGCCAATAGCATTTTTTAGTAAAGCACTAAGGGATGCACCTCTAAAGTACAATATTATGGAAAAACAGGCTTTTGCATTGGTAAAAGAAATCAAAGATTTCAGAGTTTACATATTATATTCTCATGTGATAGCATATGTGCCTAATGCAGTAGTTAAAGATATTTTGACTCAAGATGGCATTGAAGGTAAACGAGGTAAGTGGATATCTACCATTTTGGAATATGATATTGAGATTAAACCAACCAAACTGATAAAAGGCCAAGGTTTAGCACAACTTATGACAGAAACCAATTGCCAAGCCTTAGATATCAATGAGCTGGATAACGAGCAGGAGATGGCGACTCCTCAGATCAGTCAAGCTTTCTTAGATTCACCCTGGTATACTGATATAATTCATGTTCTATTAAACCTGCAAGCTCCTCCAGGGTTGTCCAGAACTAAGCAAAGATTTTTAAAAATGACATCTTTGAAATATTGTATTTTAGATAGCACTCTATTTTGGAAGAATCATGAAGGAATATTATTGAATTGTCTCTTAAAAGATGAAGCTGATAAAGTGCTTAATGAATTTCATGCAGGGGATTGTGGAGGACATCTCTACTGGAAATCCACTGCAGACAAGATCTTAAGGGCTGATTTTTACTGGCCAACATTATTTCCTGATGTAAAGAAATTTGTAACAAGTTGTCACAAATGTCAGATATTTGAGGGTAAAAGAAAGTTGTTACCTCTGCCTTTAAAACCAGTTTCCACAGAAAGACCCTTTCAACAATGGGGATTAGATTTTATTGGAGAAATTCACCCCCCTTCTTCGGGGCAACATAGATGGATTTTAACTGCTACAGACTATTTCACCAAATGGATTGAAGCCATCCCATGTAGACAGTCCAATGATTCTGTAATCATAGGGTTTCTTGAAACCAACATACTTTCAAGATTTGGATGTCCGGAAAAGATTATAACAGACAATGCTGCTGCATTTAAATCAAAGAAAATGATTAGTTTCTGCCATAAATATCATATTACTTTAGGCCATTCAACAGCCTATTACCCCCAGGGTAATGGACTAGCAGAATCCTCCAATAAGAGTTTGATCAATATCATTAAGAAATTGTTGGAGGAAAATAAAAAGAACTGGCATAAGAAACTAACCTATGCATTATGGGCAGACAGACTTACAACCAAGAAATCCATTGGGACTAGTCCATATGAGTTAGTTTATGGTCTGGAAGCAAGATTCCCATCATCTTTAGGAATCCCTGTCATGAAATTACTTCAGGAGGCTCAAGTGGAGCCAAATGACATTCAAAGAAGAATTAATCAAACAATCCACCTGCAACAAACCAGAGAAGAGGTATACCAAAGATCACAAGTCTTACGGGAAAAGCTAAAGAAAATGTTTGATAAAAGGACTAAAGCAGAGGATTTTCAGTTAGGGGACAAGGTCCTAAGATGGGATTCTAGAAGAGAAGAAAAAGGAAAACATGGGAAGTTTGATTTCTTGTGGAAAAGGCCTTATATCATTCATGCCTTGCAGGGAAACAACACTTACTTTTTGAAGGACTTGGACAATTCAGAAGTTGAAGAAGGACCAGTCAATGGTCGAATGCTTAAGCATTATTTTGATTCAATTTACTAGAATGTTTAAATGTTTCTAACTTGTACATAATATATTGTTTGCTTGTTTTATTTTTGTTACTGCAGTTTGGATTGGATGGTGACTTCTTGGAATTGAAGCCCGAAGTGAAGGCCCTAAGTTCCAAAAGCTTCACTATCATATGTAAAATAAAGCTATCAGAAGAAGGAAGATTTCATACTTTCAGTTTGAAGACATTCTGAGGCATCTGACCTGCTGTTCTTGACTTTCCACAAGGAAAATCCATCCCCAAGTGGAGCCAGTGTTAGCCTCCTATATCAATAGGTTTCATATTTCATGATTGTCTTGATGGAAGTATGGAATATGTTCAAACCTTCTTACTTGAGCAAAGGTGTTCCATATTCTTGAAAACCAAAAAAATCAAAAAATTTAAAAAAATGTAAAGAGGGTATACCCTAAAAGAAAGATCAAAGGGTAAAAAGAATAAAAATGGTCAAAAAAGAGAAAGAAATGAACCCCAAGCAAAAAATAGACCAAGGAAAGTGTGCAAATTCAAATGCCACTACTTTTTACTCTGTTGAAATAAATCAATTGTGTGCAGCTTGTGAAACTTTTGCCACAATTCATGAATAAGTCAAACTGTTTAAACTTGGCTTAGTCATATTTCAATTTCATGTTATAGATTAGAGAATAAATATCTAGCCAAACAGTTTAATCTTGGCAGATAAGTAGCTAGGTAGAGTGAATAAAAAGGTGCTCAACAGTTTAATCTGAGCCCTTGGATGTAATAAGGGTAGAAATAGATAGATTCATCATGTAAAAAGAAAAGATTGATCAGGGTTTGCAAGTCTAAATGCACCCTAATAAAGAAGACAAAATGGTAGTGTTAAGTAGATAGGGTAGGTAGATGGTGCTGCAAAATGTTATCTGATGAATGGTGTTGCTACATGTTAGTTAATCATTTACTTTCATCAAAAGTACTGAAGCAGAAAATACACTGAAAAATCACAGCAAGCAAAGTCAAATTCATTAACCTCCCCCATCATTTTCCCCCCTCAAGAGTTTTACTAATTTCCCCAAAAGTACTAAGGTAATTGGAGATCAAAGGGGCTCAAGGCATTTCCTTGACTTCTGGAGGGACCGGACCCTCGGCCTAATGATCAAAAGACCTAAGCACTTGAAATAATCCATCAGTGATTATCTTCCATCTTTAACTTTTTCCTAAGTAAAATCCTATTTTACTTAGGAAACTGATGCAATATTCCATAAAATTCCTCAAAACCACTTGTTATTCTAAGTTTAAGTGTTGAAGATAAAATGTTGCAATTTACTTCATAAGTTATCACTTTCTTAGATGTACAAAGATGTTTTGATTTTCCTTGTCCTTTTTCATATTAACATTTGATTTTACTATATTAAATCCCTAGTAAAATCCTCTTTCCTAAGTATATAACTCCCTTTTCTAATAAATATCCCCAAAACCCTTTATTATAATGTTTTACCAAAGTATATATTCCCACACGTTGAAAATAAACACCCCGCTTTATAAAGCCCTTTGGTTAAAACTATAGCCTTATACATTAATCCCGCCCTATGGTGAATTAGTTGTGTATTAATTAATTCATCGTATAATAAAATATATATAAAAAGCGTTAGACATGTAATATATGTGTTTAACACCAAAAACAAGAATAAAATCTCTAGAAGAGATCATTATTGGTTTGGGTCACAATCCCAAAGACATTAAAGGTATTGAGGCATTGGTAAAAAAGAAAGAGGATGATATAGCTGCACTCAGAAAACAGCTGAAATTACCAGCCTCGAGGCACCCTCAGACACGGGAAGTTATAAAAGGAAATTCACAAGAAGAAATGATGGAGTTGCTCTTGAATTTGACAGAGCGACTAAATGAAACAGAGAAGGAGTTGGAAAAAGCATTGCAGGAACAGGAAATTATCAAGCAGACTTCAACAACAGGTACTACAACTACAGGACAGCAGGAACAACCATCTCAGGTGAACATTTCTAATTTGAATTCTGAGGATTTAATTAAACAGATGGAGAGTTTGCAGCTAAAGGTCACAGTACTTCAAGAAACAAAATTACAATTAACAAAATTGGAGGGAAAATATGACACATCCAAAAAGACAGCTGCTGACAACCTCAGGGAAATAAAAAGATTGGAGAAAATGGTTGAGGCTTTGCAAAAATATCTTTCACTGGAAAAGCCTATGAACGAAATAAATGATATTCTTTGGAGCAACATCATTGAATTAATAAGAGATATTTGGCCTTCCATTCAAGCTATTTTTGAGCAAAATGAGTTAGTCAAGATAGCACAAGAGGAAATAAATAAAACTAGACATGAATTAAGGGGCAAGCCGGAGCATGCCCAGCAGATCATTCAATTTTTGAATTCCAGAACAAAACAACAACTTGCATTGTTAGGAATTGATGACAGAACAGGTGTAGTTTTGGAAGCAAAGAGAGTTTTCACCAAGAGGACTTTCATGCAAAATCTAGAAAGAAAGTGTATTGACATTTTGGTCGATATCAACGTTTTCAGAGAGAAGTTTCAAGCTTTGCTGGACAGTGAATTGCCAAGTCCCATGCTCACAAAGGATCAAATAGTAGACTTGGAAACATATGAGAAAAGAATAAAAGCTCATGCTAAAAATACAGCTATAGGTTATACTAGCTCATCAGAACCTGTATTACCAACCGGGAAAAGTATTTATGAAAAAGTGAGGAATCTATTTCATCTGGAGCATGAACTAAAGTATCTATTTCCGAACGAGCCCACGTTTTATAAACTTACTGAAGCGGATGAAACTTTAAGGAAACTCAGAAGAACAATGATACCAGATGATTAGTGGTGGAAGGAAATGCTGGAAATTTTGTAAAAAATGTTTTCAGGATGAAAGTTTATCTTTACTATTGAGTAAATGGTAAAAAACAGAAAAGCAGATGAAAGAGTATCAGAAGAAAGGTTAAAGAGTATCCGTGAGAAGAAAGAGTATTCAACAAGTCAAAGGAATACGCAAAGGACAGCACAGAGCCCTATTTTAAGCACTTATCCTTAGCACGTCCACGAAGAAAGGAACAGCACATCAGCCGTTACTCATTATTCTATTTTATGAGACCATGTGTCTCTTGTTTGTTTGTAAATATGCTTTAAGTCAGCCTGGATTATTGGCTAGGATAGAGTAAGATTGTTAGGATTATTTTTTGTATAAATAAACCCTCAAAGAGAGAGTGGAGGGTGGATTCTATTACTCTGTTGTAACATTGAGGTTTTCGGAATAAAAAGCTTTTGGACAAATTTACTTGTGGCTTACTGGATGACGTTTTGAAGCACTGGACTTGTTGCAGGATTCATGTGTTGGACTTCAGTTCAATAAGTTTTCCAATCCTTGTGTTTAAATTTTATATTAGTTTATGCTATCATCATATCCATTTCTGAATAGTTTACATAAAGGATTGAAACAGAATTTGCTTAATTGTACTCTGTTTTCACATGTGATTATTCTCGATGTTTTCTTCTGGATTAGTTATAAGCATGAATCCTTAATTGCTCATGTTTTGCTGATTTCAACATTGTTGATTACTGTAACAAAGAATCCTTCATTGCTCTTTGCTTGTATTCATTTCTCTTCTTTCTCTTGAATATGGTGAAAGATTCTTAGTTGCCTTTCCATCTTTCAAGACTATCCAGCATCCACTTTTTACATTTTATGATTGTTCTCTGTTTGCCATTCGTTCAATACCACTCGTTTAGAAAAGAACCAAGAAAGCCATCCTTAGACCTAAGGCTCAATGGACCTTAAAGTCTCTCATCCCGTTCTCAGTTTGTAGATTCCACCATTTTCTCCAAAACAAACTTTAACTCATAATCCAGCCTAAACTTTCCAACGATAAATCATAAAGAGAGAGCCCTTCTCGATGCGAGACACAGATTTTGCATCTAAAGTTGTCATTTGTAAGTTTTTGTATACTTTCCTTCATATTGAACTTTTAGAAAAACCTCAGGATAACAGTAGCGACCTACATCATTCATGCTTATGAACAACATACTTTTTGAAGAATCAGATAGTTTCGTTTGTAGTTTAATCGTTATGGTCGGTCACAAAGCACTATTTTTTGATCCTATTTACCAAGATACCGTTTTTTCTGCACCAATATATCCTTTGAAGTATCAATTTTGATCGATGGTAAATTTGAAGTTAAGCCCCATGAAGGCTCTAAGTTCGTATGTTTTACCATCATATATTACAATAACTCACCAAGAAGGAGATTACATGGTTCGGTTTTGAAGATATTTTGATAAAAAACGACCATATATCTTTGACTTTTTCACAAGTAAAATATCCCTAAGTGGAGCCGTTGTTAGGACTCTATACCATCATGTCATTTTTCATGATTGTTCGATGAACTATAAATATGTTCAAACCCTTCTTGCAGCAAAAGGTGTTCCATATTCTTTAAAAAACCAAAAATAAAAATTAAAAATGTAAAGAGGGTATACCCTAAAAGAAAATCAAAAGAAGAAAATAAAATGGTCAAAAGTGAAAGAAATGAACCTCAAACAAAATAGACCAAGGAAAGGTGTGTATCCAAATGCCATTACTATTTCATTTTTGTAACAGCATCAGGTAGGTTTGTTAAACTTTTGACACACTTATGAAGATCCAAATCAGATAAAACTTGACTTATTCACTTGTTGTAGAATAGAATAAATATTCAATTAAATCGTTAATCTTAAAGATAAGTAGATAGGTAGAGCACAAAGGTGTCTACCAGCTTTAATTCGAGTCTTTGACAATAAGTGAAATTAGTGACAGACGCCTACAAGAAAAAGAATATTGATAAGGGTTTGCCAGCCTAAGTGCACCCTATTAAGAAAGAAAATCGGTGATGAAGTAGATAGGGTAGGTAGATGGGCATTTGCAAGATTTTATAATGACTGAATGATGGTGCTAAATGTGTTTAATCGCTTACTTTCATCTGAAATACTGAGCAGAAATACATTGAAGTATTTCATGGTAGTGAGAGTCATTAACTTCCATCTCACTTTCTCCAAAATTTTTTACTAATTTCCCAAAGTGCTTTAAAGAATTTGAAAATTGAGACTTGAGCATTTCCTTGACTTTTTGGAGGGGCGGACCTGGTAGGAATAATTGAAAAGACCTTAGTACTTGAGATTATTCATCATTACACTTATTCACTTTAAATCTTTTCCTAAGTAAAATCTCATTTTACTTAGGAAAATCATGCCATATTTCATAAAATCCCCTCAAAATTACTTACTATTCTAAATCTAAGTGTTGAAGTTGATATAATGAAATTTGCTTCAGAAATCTTCACTAAGTATTTTGAGTTTTCCTTGTCCCTTTGTCATATTAACATCTGATTTATTTATTAAATCCTTAATAAAATACCTTATCCTATTATATTTAACTCCATTTTATGATAATATCCCCAAAACCCTCTTATTATAGATTTTTAGCCAAAGTATTTAATTCCATATGTTTGAAATAAAATCCCTCATTACAATACCCTTTGGTTAAAAATATATCCTTATAAACTATCCCCGCCCCTATGGTTAATAAATTGCATTAATTTATTACCATATAATAAAAATATTGAAAAAGGTTTTAAACATATGTTTTATGTTTTAAACGGAAAAAACGAATAAAACCCCGAGTCCCCGTAACCCGACCCTTTATAAACCAACGGGATTAATTAATCACCTGGATTAATTAATAACCTTCCCCTCCGCCAATCAAACGCCTCCCGGAATGATTAACTTATAATAAATCGTGTCGGACCCGCGCGTTAAATCCCCCGTCATTTCCCGTCCGGTCCACCGTTGGATCATTCCGTTGGAGATATACGGTCCACAAACATTCCGCTAGCCATCCCATGTATGAAGATTAACGCGCAAAATCGCGACGGTTTTCAAACAGTGCAATGGCTACGTGTCATTTAACCAGTGGAATCGCTACCTCCCTGCGGAAAACCACCTGCTCCCAAAAGTGGTGCGGAATTTACCGCTTACCGCCCGACCCCGGTGACGTGTCCTCCCGTACACTGATGACGTCATCTTCGAAAATAATAAAAAATCCCTGTTGACTTTGCAAATAAAACAAATTTCCACACATTTTTTCATCGTTCTGTTCGTTGAAAGTGATTGCGCCCTCTGCTGAGAAATTTGAAAAATCCCCTGTCAAACTGCTGTTAACTAAAATTTCTGAACGCCATTGTTAGACCAGTGCCCAAGCATTCATCCGTCGTTAACCAGTGCCTGTTAATTTTGACATTCTTCATAAAATAGGTATTTATCTGATTTCCTACTAGAACTTTGTGAAAAATCCTCATTCCAGTGTTAAATTCACGCCATAGTCTGAAAGGAAGTTTAATATCAGTCTGTTTTAGTTCCTGCAACTGAAATAATACTTCCAAAACTGAAATTGTGTTCGTTTCCGTGAAAAGCCCCCAAAATTTCCAGTTTGAATACACAAGAACCAAAATGGAAGTTCCTTTGGCCCTGAATGTAGCCCCATTAAACACCCCTCATATAGAATTGGAATATTTTCCATTAGTGGATAAATATTTTCAAATTCAAGACTTAGTTTTCGATGAAAATCCCCTTCGAAGTTATTGTCGCTACAGAGATGATTATTCGAAAGGTTTGGATATCATTGGGTTATGGGAATCCAATTTTCCAAGATATCTCATCCCCTCAGTCCGTATTTTCCCAGAAATTATCCATTACTGTCATTCCAATTATGATCCAACTCAAAGAGAATTGTTATCCCCGAACCAGAGTATCCTTTTCCCCATTACTCCTCAAGCTATCAATACAATGCTCCATTTTCAACCTGATCAAAATCTTACTCCCTTGTCCATGGAAGAACTACTTGAAAAGTCTACTCAATTGTCCCAAGAAAAATTGAAATGCATTTACCATACTTTTATGTTACCTGAACATCAACCTAAGGGCCCTCCTCCCTATGGTTTTGCTTATTTTACTGAATTAGGCAAGCTCATCCTGAATATTATTTCTTTTATCATGGGTTTTAATACTAGTGAGTATGTTGATGAAATAACCCTAGTGTTACTGTCTATCTTTACCCCTGGGCAACCTCCTGCTGTTAAATATGACTTTGCATCTTTCATTGCAAATAAAATCCATGACCAGTTCATGAGGTTAGATAATGAGAAAGTGTTTAAGTATTCCTCAGTCATTTACCATCTCATCCTTTATTATCAATCAAAGAACTTTCCTTTTCCTGTTCAAAAGCTTGATGCTAAGGGAAACCCTAGGTCTGTTATATTTTGGTCTGCCATAACTCACAGCTCCTATGATTCTCCCTATTCTTATACTGAGTTCATTGATCTTTTCATACATCCTGCAACTACCTTGTTGACAGGAGTTGCCCCTCCAAGGCTCAGCAATGAAATTAAGAAAACTTTGTAGCTTTCAAGGATGTACAAAGTTGGGGACTGGTATTTGTACCAAAATTATTCAGAAATCTGAATATATGGATGTGAACTTTGTCCATTCAAGCTGCCTAAATATGTGCCTATGAGACTTTTTGCCTTAAAGTATTTCATGCAAATGAATAACTCTGATATTATTCATTTTTGTAATGCTAAGAAGAAAGCCCAACTCAGAATCAAAAGTCAGTTAGGTCCCTTTATATGCAATTCTAGGGATGCTGGACAAGAAGCAGAAACGATATTAGAAGACCATTTCAAGTTACAAAAGAGTTTCCATTGGGTCCCCTATGACCCATTCAGTTTTATTTGTGACAAAATAATGAAGAACAAATCAGCACCATACTTTCACCACAGAATTCCAGAAATAGAACAGTATGCTAATAAAGATGAGTGGATGGAAGGAACATTAGTTGAACAGGATAGTGAAGAAGTCAATATAAACAAAATTATGAAAGATCTTGAGAAAAAGTTTGACCTAGAATCTTTTGGGCAAGTGCAAGTACCACATATTGGCACTTCTTCAGCAGGAAATCTTCAATAGGGGTTACAGGAAAACATTCCATCAATTGCAGTTGAATCTAAAGGCAAAGGGAAAGAACCAGAAATACAAGTCATTGAAACTTTCATCATGACAGAAAAACCTCAAACTTCCAAGGCACAAGATCAAGCACAGGTTTCTCCTATTCAATTTAATCACCCTGAAGTTTTAGATTTGCAGACTCCATCTAATGTGGAAATAGGCAAGAAAAGACATGTTACAAATCCTACTCCTCCCAAGGAATCTTCACAACAACCTCAGGCTAAAAGGAAGAAACTGAATCCACTTCCAGAAGTGGAATCTATTGATGAAATCTTTGATGATGAAAGGGAGGATAGTCAGCTAACTGGTTCAGTTAGTGAAACACACACAGGTCATAAAGGAAAGGAATTACAAAGACAGTTAAGCACTGAAGTTTCTTCCTTCAAACAGCCAAAGACAGATGCAAGTGACATAAAGAAGACTTTCATCAATATAAAAGCAAGGAATGATCCACTGAGGATGCAGGTGTATAATCAGTATCTTAAAATGGCTCCACAAAATCAAGAGAGAGTAATGTCAGCTTTTGACATTCAGTAAGGGAAAATGTTAATGAGCCATTTCAAATATAAAGTGCCAAAACCCCAGACAATAGCTGATTACTTCAGGAGCAATTTTGAGGTCCTAGCAAAAGATATTCATCCATTGGACCAGATAGAATTACACAAGAAAACTGGAGAAATGATATATTCTACCCTTATTGACAAGGCAATGGTAGCCCATAGATTGCAAGATTCTTTGAATAATACAAGTACCCAGTTGCAGATTGAGAAAGCTTCTTCTCAAGCAAAGGATAACAGAATAAAATCTTTGGAGGAAATAATCATTAGTTTGGGTCATAATCCCAAAGATATAAAAGGCATTGAAGCACTGATTAAAAATAAGGATGATGAAATTGCTGCACTGAGGAAGCAATTGAAATTACCAGCTTCAAGGCATCCTCAAACTCAAGAAGTTTTGAAGGAAAATTCAGAAGAAGAAATGATGGAGTTGCTCCTGAAAATGACTGAGAAACTAAGTGAAACATAAAAGGAACTGGAGCAAACATTGAAAGAAAATAAATCTATCATTCAGACATCCACAACAGAGGCTACTACAGGTACAACGGTAACATACCAAAAAACAGACCCATCACAGGTGAATACTTCTAGTTCAAGTTCTGATGAATTAGCAAAACAAATGGAAAGTTTAAAACTTAGAGTAACAGAACTTCAATCTACAAAGTTACAGCTTATATATTTGGAACAAAAATATGATATGTCAAAAAAGACTGTTGCTGATAATACAAGAGAAATCAAAAGGCTGGAGAAATTGGTTAAAGCTTTAGAAAAAGATCTCTCATTAGAAAATCCTTTCTGAGAAATCAATGAAATTCTTTGGAATAATATTATTGATTCAATAAAGAATATTTGGTCCTTCATTCAAATAATCTTTGAACAAAATGACTTGGTCAAAATAACTCTGGAAGAAATTGATAAAACAAGACAAGAATTGAGGGACAGACCTGAGCAAGCAAATCAACTCATACAGTTTTTGAACACCCAGACCAAATAGCAGCTTGCAGAGCTTGGGATTGAGGACAGAAAAGGTACAATTTTAGAAATAAAAAGAGTTTTTAGCAAGAGAACTCTTATGCAAAATCTGGAACGGAAATGCTCAGATATTCAAGAAGAGATCAATGCCTTCAAAGAAAAGTTTCAGGTTTTATTAAACAGCGGGTTGCCCAGTCTTATGATTTCAGAAGACAAAATAATGGACTTGGGAACTTATGTTAATAGATTGGACATACATGCTCACAACATAACTGCTCACTCTATCAGTTCATCAGAATCAACATTGCCTACAGGAAAGAATCTCTATGACAGATTAAATAATTTGTTTCATCTTGAGCATGAAATAAGGTATTTGTTCCCAAATCGGCCCAATTTCTTCAGATACACAGAGGCCGATGAAACATTAAGAAAACTCAAACGAACCATCATAGCAGAAGACAAATGGTGGGAAGACCTGTTAGAAATTTTGTAAAATTCATCTTCAGATAGAAAATTTTGCCTTTTTACTATTATGTAAAGGATAAATAGATGAACAAAAATTAAAGAGTATCAGCTTGGCAGTTGAAAGTGTATCAGTAGAAATGAAGAGTATCAGACAAGCAAGACAGTAAAAAAATAATTACTCAAAAGGACAGCATCGAGCCATATTGTAGGACCTGCCTCCAGCACATGCATAAAAAGGAGGAGACATCACACAACATCAACTGATTTATCCTATCTACGAGACCATCTGTCTCAAGTTGTATTGTAAACTATCCATTAGTCACCCTAGATTATATCTCTTTTGTTGTGAGATATTTTAAAATCATTTTTTGTATAAATAAGCCCTCGAATGGAGTATTGAGGGTTGATTCTACTACTTTGCTGTAACATTGATCTTTTGGAATAAAAGTGCTTTGGAGAAACTTCTTTGTGGCTTACTGGATGATGATTTGAAGCTCAAGACTTTTTGCAGGATTCATGTGTCCGACTACAGTTCAATAAGTCTTTCTATCCTATGTTTTAAGTTTTATATCTGTTTATAATATCACTGTGTTCCATTTCAGAATAATTGACATAAAAGAATAAATCAGAATTTACTTAAGTGTATACTAATTTCAAATGTGATTATTCTAAATGTTTTCTGCTAAACTGGTTATAAGCAACGAATTCTTAATTGCTCTTGTTTCGTTGGTTTAAACATTTTGATTACTATAGTAAAGAATTCTTAACTGTTGTTTATTTGTAATCATTCACTTTCTTTCGTTTGAACATGTTGAAAGATTCTTAATTGCCTTTCATCCCTTCAAAATCCATTCCAATCACTTTAATTTCTAAAAATTGTTCTCTGTTTGGCTAGCTTGCCCTGCAAAGCCATCTTGTGTGTAGAATATTAATCCAGTAAAGCCATCCTTTCGACCCCATAGCCCAATGGCCTGAAATATTCAATCTTGCCCTCAGTTGGCGGATTCCACCATTCAAATTCAAACCAAATTTCTTGGACTTATAACTAGCCTAAAACTTTCTAAGAACAAAGATAAATTATAAAGAGAGAGCCCTCTCTGGATGCAAATTGGCTAGATTCTGCATCTGAAGGTTGGTTTGTGGTTACCTCTGGTTTACTTTCCTTTTCCACAACTTCAAGGAAAACCAGAGTGATAACAATCCCCTCAGTTTATAGGACCGTTTGAAGTCCTGGAAAAAGTTGGACCTGTCGCTTATCGTCTTGCACTGCCACCCCACCTGCACAAAATTTATAATGTATTTCATGTATCTACCTTACGACACTATATTTTTGATAAATCTCATGACTTTCAATGGAAGGAACTGCAGGTAATAGATGAGGGAAACATAATGGTCGAACCATTACGTATTCTGGAATGTTGGGTTCGACAGCTCAGGAACCGGATAGATCAAGTTAAAGTCCAATGGGACAAATATAGTCCTGGATCAGCGACTTGGGAGGATGCTGAGACTTTATGCCAGAATTACCCCAGCTTATGCTAAATTTTGAGAACTAAAAAATTTATATGTATATGACTGCTCTATTTTGATACTTGAAACTTTATTTTGAAATATCACGTAAGGATGAGTTTTACTTTGCTGGTACATGGATACCCATAAATATAGAATGCTACTTCACTCTAGTGATACAGGATATATGATGTTTGTTTAAATTTACTGGTGCATGGATACCGATATGCAATATGTAATTTAAATTAACATGGCAAGAATATGAAATCATAGATTAAAAATTATAGATGAAACTATATATCGATTCATTTCATTACATTTCAAATATGATTGAAGGAAAGGAAATAAAAGAGTAACTACATTTTAAATATGAAAGTGAAACATATTGGTATACATATTGAAAATGGTTAAAACAATGCATCATAGATGGAACATGTATGAAATAAATAGAAGCAGTAGCTAAACAAGAAATTGTATTGGACATATTGATACATATGTGGACAACTGTTTTAAACAAATTATGTTATATAAGTTCTAGGATCAATATCATAGATAGCAATGTATTTGGAATGTGTAGAGATTGTTATATGGGTAAAAATTTGTTATGAACAACATAGATGCATATGTTGTAATGTGTGTACGAGTGTTTGCATTGCAGATTGTGTACCAGTGATTGCCTTGCAGAAATAAGATTACCGAAATAGTCTACGTGATGACAGAATTCCAAGAATAGTTGAAACTCCCTGAGATCCCACGATAAGGTGTTGACCCTGGTCCTACTGGGAGGGGTGGAGGTGTTGCCTGCCATTTATCCTCCAATACCTGGAGTCATGGGAGGACTATGCAAGTCACGCTCCCCTAGACGTGTGATGATGACTGTCGGATGTCTACAAGCATGTCAGGTCGACGTAATCAACGCTGATATCCTTAAGGTTTATGAATGGATCAGTAAAAATTGATGCCATCGAATGTTCCTGTGGAGGACGGATAGGATGGGAGTGGAAGAGATTAGGAAGGATAGGATGATTTTAGAATAGTTTGGAGATTCGGTTGAGATGGGAAGTAACAATTAAATTACAGATACATACTTATTCAAACGGAAATTCAATCTTTAAAAAAAAAAAAAAATACAAGCATTCTATAATCACCCTAATCTCTAAAAACACAATATTGATATGAGTATATAAAACCCTAAACTTCGGGACAAAGTTTTCTGAAGGGAGGAATTATGTAATGACCCATTCCCAAGTTATACACAAAATAATATTAGCGTGTGTAAGATATATGCATTTGATAGCTACAACTGCCTATCTCGCACACATCGCACTAGTACACCTACCTACTAATATCAAGATTAGATAAGTTAGGGATTTAATATTAAGATTTCAAATTAATATTAAGATTAACTAAGTATAAATTATATGAAAAGGACTAATAAAATAAAATGATATAATAAAGTTAATTCATTAAGTTAAAAATGAATATGAAAATATTAAAAATTAATCTTAAAAGTACTTAAATGTAAAGTCACATGCTCCATAAATAAGGTGACCGTATAATTCCACCTCCATAAATATATTCATACCCACATTAATGTGGATCACATCACCATAAAAACATATAATATCAACATTCTGATGCATAAGACCTTGAGAGGAAAGAGGCGGTAGAGGAAGATTATTTAAGTTATATTCATATCCACGATAATGAAAAAAGAACACACCACCATTAATACATATAATATCAACATTAAGGTGGATAAGACCTCGAGAGGTAAGAGGTAGTGGAGGAAGGTTATATAAGTTATGAAATATGGAGGAGAGGGGGACGTGTTTTGGAGAACAAAAACGAATTCTGCTTGAATTAGATAAACTATCTGGGAGGGAGCCTCTGGGTTCTTGGAATTCTGCGCACGGGGACAGAGGAGGCATCCTCTCGGTCTAGGATTGTTCCTAGATTGGCTGGGAGGATTTGATTGCTTCGGTAAACTGTTCACGGCATTACAAGGAGAACCACCATTAAGTCATTAGCTCTATTCCAGGTATTTTTCTATGTATAGACTAGTTCCTTATGAAATATTAAAATTTCACTGATGATCTTCATTTAATATTATTACTACTGAAATATATATATGCTTAGATTTTGTTCATGGAAAGGATGATAGTTGTAGCATTGATTACACTATTGATCGAATTAACACTAGGTCTATCTCTAGCAAAACTCAGAAATTTAGTGGAAAAGTTAGGATAATTCCAACGTGAGTTCCTACACCAAAAATTGGAATTTCTGATGCATCTCTAGATATTTATTATATATATATATATATATAACAAAAATAAGTAATCCAAGATACCTCTGTCTAGATATGATCCTTGATTTGAAATGGAAGCATGACAGAGATGTGCCCTAGATTCCTCTTCTAATGGTTATTTTGATCTTTGATAAGTTTTGGGCACCCTGATCCATGATTTGACACAAATATGATCGTATTTCTTGATGAATCGAGTATAGACCGTGACAATTTCAGCATCCATATAAGCTCTTAAGACATTCACATTTGAGGAATGAAACCTTCGAATTTCATTAAATATCTTAGTTCACACCTGAAGTTTGATCAACCTACAGTGGCATGTTTATTGTTTTGATATCCTACCTTGAATGATTGGTTATCATTGTACTGGAGCATACCTCTGATCAGTTTAAGTAATGACCTAAGTGAAGACATGTGTTACTTTCACTTGGCATATTTAAGTTGAAGAAGTGAAAGGGCATCAGAACTAATATCTGATAATTTCCATAGTAGTTGTGTTGTCAAGCATTCTCACTGTATACAATAGCTTTATCTTATTGCAGCAGTAAGCCTCAAGGTTCATCATTTCCCTGCAGCAGTTGCTTAAGACTATCATTGCAGTGTTTTGATACAACACCCTTGTGACAATAATCCTAAAGTGTTCATGATAGTCCTCCTGTGGGCCTAACTGAAGTATACCTGTGGTGAGTAAGTTCTGAAGATCATACAGTTTCTCTAAGCACAAAGATCTTCTAGAGTTTGCTGGCATGATATTATAGTCATTAACACTGTCTTGAATGAGTGGTTTACAGAACAAGGCCAACAACCTGAAGCGATCCTAAAAGGCATCAAAAAACCTAAACCTTGTGGTATACTCTTGATAGCAAGAAGCTTCAAAACAAAAAAGCATCATGACACTTAAGGTATAATTCTCATTGACACATGCAAAACAGAGAATAGTAGGCAGGTTGCTTCAGATGCATTTTATCAATGTATGATACTAGCTGATATAACTTGACTAGAGACTTTAAGTTTGTTTGAACAGAGACATTAGAGGCACCACTGAGAGTGATGATGACAATAATCAATAAGATAGTAAATGCTTACTTGGAAATCCCTTGCCTTCAAAAAATATACATCTGGAAATCTCCAACACTATCCTATTTCTTCATTCAACAAGCCCATTCTATTCAAGTAAATAAAGTGTAGAATTGCCTTTGCCTTTAAATCCCTTCACTTGTGTAACAATTGGCAAATTCATTTGATGCAAAATCCCTTTCCTTATGTAATTTAAGGACTTAAATTCTCTTCCCTAATTCATTTTCCATTCCTATCTTAAGTTCTTGAACTCAACAAATGCAACAAACTTTATTATTAAGAAAAACATGTACATTTTCCTAAATATGTCAAAAACAAGGAGAAAATGCCTTGAACTAAATACTGAAAGTGTCTTCATGGGTCCAGAAAGCATCACAGCAGACTAATACCAAGCTACACATCACACTCCATACTTTTTCTTCACCAAAGATCTTCCAACACTATTTTCAAGGCAAGCATGTTGCACATGCATCTTTCTCCTCCTAAACTGAAAGTAAACCACTAACCATCTTAGGTTTGCTCTAAAGGGAAGCTAAGGTGCCAATAACTTTGATGCCATAAAGAAATGCTATGAATATTAATACTAGATATCTAAGCATGTGATTTTTCCACATCAACATCCAAAAGGCTATACAACCCATTCTATTTTAGCACCGATGCAATCACCTAACCATTACCTTTATCTTTCACAAAATGATTTTCAACACTAAATGAGGCCTCCAAATATGGATTATATATTGTTATCTCACTAATTGAGAGAATATTTTTATCCATATCTGATCAGTGGTATGTAATGCACATTCTCAAAAGTACACTTCTTAACATCTAACAATTTCATTTGAACATCCCCACAATTTTCCATAAAATGCACCCAACCAAACTCAAAGACTATAGTTTCTATTTTGGATTTGGCTTCAATGAAGGTAATAAACCAATCCTTCTTGATGGTCATGTGCTTTAAAGCACCAAAATCAAGGAACCAATTACGTAAAGGCCTACCTCCCACCTAAAAAGAAATTTTTAAAAATATATATATATATATATATGTTCTAGGGATCCTGCTGCCAGGTTGTCATAGGTTTCCTAGTTGTGCAGGTGTTTATTACTGTTGTGAATTGTGTATGGCACTGAAATGGGACTGAGTTTTATACACAGTTCAATGCTTAGATTTTTTTATAATCCAGAGCCATTTCATCCCTGTGCCTTGTCCATTCTGGCCGCATTTCATGATTGAAAGTAAGATTAGGTCAAGGTTCATCCAGGGTGAAAATTGTTTCTGTCATAATTGACTTCATCACATCCACGGACAACTTCCCAGTAATTGATAGCTAGCCAGATTTTTCATGCCTATAGAACAAGATGGTTCTTTCGATTATATTTGATTTGGACTTATAAGTTATAACTACAAGAATTGAAAATATGCATATACTGAAAATGTATCTCTCCTTGTACAAATTTAAAACAAGACAACATTTGTACAACAATACTAGGAGAGCATTGGCAAGTTCTAGAGTGGACCTCCTCTCCAATCAGTGGAGCTATTAGGTAAATATAGGGTGCCACTGCTACTACTTGTGGGATTATGCTACAAATAGATTCATGGCATGGCATGGGCGTGACATGGGGAATGGATTTTTTCTAATGGTTCTCTTCATGTTGATGGTTATAATTTTAACAGATTCAGCAGGGTGGCTGCAACTGGCACATATTCCTTTCAATAACCAGATTTTGAAGGCACAATAAGGAATAGTATTTTGAAGAAGTGAAAAGCAGTTCACCTTATTATAGTTACCATGCTAGGTCTTCCTTTAAGAGCTTCGCAACATCAAATCATTTCCATAAATATGGTTGTGTAAGAGTTGTGATGGTGTTGTAATGTAAATTATGTTTCCATAGTTGAACATCTGAAGTATTTTGCGATATTGTTACTGTACCATAGCACCTCGATCGGATCCAGTGTTTATCAACACTTTTTTAATTGCATGTTTTCTTTTCTTCCTGTTGTTGTTCATTTCAACATTTATATGATGTAGAACAAGTCTTTATGAAATAATAGCAAAGATTGCTAGAAGATGCTTCCAAAGGATTCCTGATTATTAATGATTTAAGAACTTGGTAACTACCTTGGTAACGCTTTAGTTGACCATTTTGAGACAATTTGTTTTGCATATAAGGATGCTAAAATGTGGGGACAACTAAGACACATGAGTTGGGAAAAGTTAAATTCATTTCTTCTGTTTATTAATCATATAACTAAAAAATTCTATATTGGACATCATCACATCTAAGAGAATGTTATAAGAATAACACCTTATGAAACCCTCCATTGTGAAAAATAATAGTAATATCCTTTACTGATGGGAGTTAGACAATATCAGGGAAAATAACACAAATATTATCATTGGAAAGGATCTTGGGATTGGTAGCAGGGACTCATACATCCTTTCAGAGCATCTCATTCAGACTTTAAATGATCGAGGGTGTTTCTACCTTCACTGGGTCTCAAATAGGGTTGGATTTTTTGGTATGCAAACTTGGAAAGATGCGAATGAACTTCACTTTGGAGATCACCTTGCATAGGAATTGTTGGCGAGGAAACAGGTCTCGCAGGCAAGACCCAGGTTCAAGGGTTGAGGCCAACAAAGGAATCCGCTGTAGTCTAGAACCATGTCGGCATTATCACCCTACTCCGAGGAGCAGAGAGTCTCACCCGAGGCGTGCCGCAACCACATGCAGAAGGGGAATATATCGATAGCAGGGGAAGGATCCACAACTCATGATTATTATTGAATTGATTGCATAAACATATGTATATACACAAGAACATTCATAGAGCGAATAGGTATCAAGAAAATAAAATTTTAAATCACCATAACCAACATGCATACATATGAATTACACAATATGACAGCAACCTGCAATTGTATTGATATCTTCATCCACAACCATAGCTACATAGCTTCTTACAGTCTGATATAGATGCCTTACATAACAGAAAGGTAAATGAGAGAACCCTAGGAACTACAGAGATATCTTGACTGATCTCCTTCAGTCGCTCTGCATTCCTTCTCCTGTTGCCTTTCTTTCGGCCGGGTGACTGCTATTTATTCACCCACTTTCGCAACTATTAGTTCCTCTTTTTGTTCTTCTTCAGTTGCTTCTGGCTTCTCTCTTGTTGTCTATGTGTTCTGCTTTCTGTCTTCTGTTGTATATTCTCATGCATCTGCTTTCTTTAGCTATCTCTTACTTCTGCGCCACCTCGATAGCTCCGCAGCTTGCTGTAGTTGCGACTTGGTCACGATTTCCATGTGTCATCATGCCGCAACCCAAAAAGCCCTCCTATATTCAAAATTCAAAATATTCAAAATGGGTTTCCAAAACAAGGCCCCCAACAGGCCTTGACCACATTTTCTTGACTCGTCCTCGAGTCAATCACAAATAGCAGTCTCTATCTCCATTGCCCCGCTTATTCCCATGCCCTGTTCGCCCTGTGTGGCTTCATCTTGTGCCTATTCTCACTGTGTGCCTTCAGCTTGTTCCTGCTCTCGTTGTGTGCCTCCAGGCGGTTGTTCAATCAAGGGCCCCAACTTCGGGACTCTGCGGAACGTTGTAGCTCTAAGCTCAGTGAAGGCTGACACAGCTTGCTGCCACCCCTACATCAGTGAATCCATTTCTTTAGCGATCTTCATGGCAGCGGCCTCCTCTATGTGCACCGGGACAGCCCCGAACACCGTGTTAAGCTGGGTCTCAGCCTCGGCGGCTAGTTGTTGCATTGATTTGGCACTGAATTGAATGGACGGACGGAGTTCATGAATTACCCATTTGGCCATCATTGAGTTGGCTTCGGTTTGTTGAATCTGTACTTCGAGCTCGTCCGCCTGGGCATATAATTGGTCCAACCGCGCGGGTTCCGCGGTCTCCTGAATTTCCCTTGAAATCTGCTGCAGCTGCGTGGAAATGGGCTGCGTTTTGACTGTAAGGGCTAGTGAACACTCCTGCAAACTTTTCAAGAGGTCGTAAGCCTCGCATGCTGTAGAGTTGAGGGTTGCCTACATTTGAGCGGCCTGGCCCTATTTAGCTACAACCCGTGCGGAATAGACAATCTCAGGGTCGGGTAGCGCTGGCCATGCAGCTAACGCTGCTTGAAGCTCCTAGTTCTCCCTATCTAGGCCGTTGTAGGCGATCCGGAGGTGGAAAGCCTGTAGTAGCGCGCTTATATTTCTCCTCGCATGCGTCGAACAGTTCTTTTAACAAGAGGGAGCACCAATTCAGCTTGGTGTCCTGGACACAGTGCTCTGCAATGGAGATAGTGTCCAGAGTGCATTCGCCCTTGGTGTAGTGCCTCATTGTCTTGCTGGAAATGAGGTAGTAGGCGAATCTAATCTCGGGCTTGTTGATGAGGTCCATCTTGGCTCCTTTCCCCCCCCGGCGGGTGCCATATTTGACATATAGGTCAGTGTCTCCCGACTTTCATGCGCGCTTGGAGGAGATCTGACAGGCAGTTGAGACGTCTGCACCATTCTGCGAAAGCCTTGTGAGACGATGAATGTCCTCAGCATGAATGGGAATTTCCTTGTTCAGCCATAAGGACCCATTCTGGATGCGGCTGAGGAGGAAGCGTGTGCACTGTAGAGCCGGTCCTATGGTCCCGAAGACTGGAAGATTTCTTAAATTCATCAGAGATGATTTTTGAAGGCCCCTAAACTCTGGTAACATTCGGCTGGCTAAGTTTCCGGCTAGGGTGTAGTAGTGCTCCATATACACCTGCCAATGGAGGGAAAAAAATTCGGAAGCGTTGGAAAGGTTGGCATCGATCAGGGCTGCATTATCATATTTCCTGACTAGGGACTCGGTCTTGTGGATTCTGCTATCGAGCTTTGGTTCAGTGACAACTGGGATGGCCTTCAGCATTTTTGCTCAGCGTTGATAGACCTGTAGAATTCGCCCTGGTCTCCTCTCTTGGTTCTGTGCGTTTTGAGACTTCAACTGCTCTGGTTCTACTACAATTTCTAATTCGAACTGGTCCGGCATTCTCGTGGTTTTGGTTTTCATGCAAGTTATGTCATCACCTGGCACGAGTGGAGTTGATGAGACCCCCTAATGAGTTAATTCCTACTGGCATTCTTTTCTGCGATAATCGTGTGATCAATCACGTGCCAATGGGTATTCTGACAGTTGCTGACGGTGGCATGGGAAAATGGGTGGATGCGATGGCTGAGGTAACTGCGGATGATGGCAAAATGATTATGGCAAGGTTACTTCCAATTATGGTAATTTATGATGCAAATCTAGACGATCTTACGGACTGACACAAGTACTGACTGACATGACTTGGACTAACCTTGACACGTTTAGGAAGCCTACCGGGATGGCACGCTGGACACGCCCCTACCCGATCACAGTCGGTTGCCGTGTGGTCTCGCAATAGATCGATTATTGACAAATAATGCAGGAACGAAAAACACTACCTATGCTCATCCCGGTTGCAGGAGAGTTGTTCGACAACACTACTCTACGGGTGCTCTCAGTTGCGAGAGTTATTGATGAATGTTGAAACAAAATTACTCCTGGTAGGGTTTTAGGCGTGTGTCATTTACCCATCCCAGTAAAATAGTACTGTCCAGCTGAGCCAAACGAACAGCACCGGACTCTCTAATCTCGATGACAAAGTAAGGTCCTAACCAATGCATCTGCAGCTTTCCTGGGAACTTCTGGAGCTTGTTGTCATATAAAAGGACCTTGCTGACAACCTGGAATGCGTTTTTCTTGATGTGGCAGTCGTGCCACGCTTTCTGCCTATCCTTTCGAACCTTCTCGTGAAATTCGGCCAGGAACCGGGCCTTGTCCAGTTCCTGTAATTCATGTAGGTGCTCCGGGAGCGATGCTTCTTCCGAGAAGTTGAGAGACATGGCAATTAAAAGACTTGGTAACATGAACTCGGCGAGGATCACAGCTTCCCGGCCATACACCAACTGGAATGGTGTCTGATTGGTCAAGCGCTTCACCGTAGTCCGGTAGGCCCAGAGTGCAGCTGGTAGTCGTTCATCCCAGTCATCCCGCTGGGCGTTACAGATCTTTGTTAACCCCTTTTCAAGAATTTTATGAAACGCTTCAACAGTACCATTGGCCTACGGGTGGTACAGGCTGCTATTATGATGCTAAACCATAAATGTGTCCAACAGCGACTTGACCATGTCATTAATGAAATGCATCCCTTGATTGCCGGTTAAACTTCGTGGGCAACCAAACCTATTGATGATGTTCTCAAAGATAAACCGTGCTGCTGTATCCGTCGTGCAGTCTCGTACTGCCACCGCCTCAGCCCACCGGGTGAGGTAGTCGGTTGCGGTAATGATGTATCGGGCCTTGGAGTGTCTGGAAACTGGGGCTATGGGACCTACGAAGTCGACAACCCATTTCTTAAACGGCCGCAACACATGCACCGGGTGTAACGTAAGCTCGTCCCTGTGAGAGGGCCTCCCCGTTCGTTGACAGACATTGCATCGCCTAACAAATTTCTTGCAGTCTGCATGGACTATCGGCCACCATAGGCCAGCCTGGAGTGCCTTCCTCGTGCTGGGTTTTTCCCCAACATGCCCTCCCGCAACACCGTTGTGGCATTCCCACATCACAGCGTCGCGCTTGTGGTCAAGTACGCACCTGCGCAGAACCTCATCGAGGCCCAGTTTATATAGTTGCCCCGCAATCAGTTGGTATTCGGCAGCGTGGACGATCAAGTGGTGTTTCTAGAGTGGGGTGTAGTGCTGAGGGCACTGCCCCGTGGTCAGATAGGTGGCAATGTCGGCCAGGTAATCCGGGACAGCTTCAACTCGAAAGAGGTCAACGTCTGGCAGGTAATTGCCGAGAGAGCCATCGTTCTCCCCCGTATCCAACCTGGATAAATGATCGGGCCCAACATTCAACCTCTCGGGCTTGACAATCACCTCAAACGTGAATTCCTAGAAAATTAGAAGCCAGCGATAGATCCGTCCTTCCAAAACAAGCTTGTTCACCAAGTATTTTAATGCAGAGTGGTCCGTGAAGAACTTGAATTTGCCTCCTAGAAGGTAGTGGAGGAATTTCTGGAGTGAATACACCATCGCCAGGGCCTCCCACTCGATCGTGGTGTAGTTCTTCTCTGCATTGGACAACTTGCGGCTGGCAAAGTAGACTAGGTGGTCAACTGTCGTCTCCCTGGGTTGCACCAAGACAGCCCCAAGTGCAATACTGGACGCATCGATATGCACATGGAACTACTTATCCTAGTTTGGGTGAACCAGAATAGGTGTCGTTGCCAACTTTTCCTTCAGAGTGTTGAGGGCTACCCGACACTCCTCCGTCCACTGGAAAAATTCGGACTTCCACAACAGCTTTTCTAAATGGTCAGTGATCTTTGCGTAATTTTGGATAAACCACCTGTAATATCCGGTGTGCCCAAGCAGTGTGCGCAACTGCTTCACTGTTTCAGGGGCTTCCATGTGGACTATCACTACGACCTTAGCGGGGTTGACGCAGACCCCTTGCTTGCATACCACGTGTCCCAACAGCATGCTAAAACGAACTGCAAAAATACATTTCTTTAAGTTCAAGGAAATCTGCAACTGGTGGCACCGATCAAACATAATCCGCAATAGGGTGGTGTGTTTCTTTAGTAGACTGTAGACAGTCAAATCGTCCATGTAGACTTCTAGGAACTTGTGGATATACTCCCGGAAAGTAGCAATGACAATCCGGGAAAACACGGCCGGGTCATTTTTCAAGCCAAACGGCATTACATGGTATGCGAACGATCCCCATTCGGTGGTGAATGTCATCTTCGGCTTGTCTTCTTCCGCAATACGTACCTGATGGTAACCCAAAAAACCATCCGTGAAGGAATAAGCTTCATTTCCCGCAACATGATCCAAGACTTCATCGCTAAAAGGAGTGGGAAATGGATCATGGATGCAGGCGTTGTTCAGACTTCTATAATCAACACAGACACATATCTCCACCTTGTCCTTCTTATTCTGAATGACGATAGGACTCACCCACTCTGCTTCTTCCACTGGAAAGATGAGACCTGCAGCCAACATCTTGTCAATCTCCATCTTGACCTTTTCTTTGACCCGTGGGTTTAGCCGATAGGGTCGGTGCTTTACGGGCTTGGCATCTAGTTTCATCATGATACCCATTTCGTCGAGGTCACCCTTGATGCCCTTCAGATCTGCAACTGACGAAGGGAACAAGTCCTCATATTCTTGGAGAAGGCTGAAAATTTCCTTGGTTGTCTCCTCGTCCCAGTAATCGCCCACTGTAGCCAACTTGGGCTTTTCCTTCGTACCAATGTTTAACTTCTTTGTATTTAGCAGCTGTAAATGGATGCCTTTAGTGGTTAGTTCTTCATTGATGTTCTGCTCGCCTTCCTTCTCTTCAAAATACAGGTGCCTGAGGTCCTCCAGACTGTCATCATCTGGGTCACCATCAAGTACCAGGCCTGGGGGATGGTATCTAGGGATTGGATGAACCGATGTACCCACAGCTCTTGTGGGTAGCCCATACCTTGCACTACAAGAAAAAAACACATTGGTGAGGGGCGAAAATGGTCACCATAAGCTCATTGGTGAGGGTCAAAAGAGTCTTCGTCACCGAGAACTAAATGTCACCAAAGGTGGCGTCACCGAAAGTATAGGTGTTGTGGTGTCATTCAAGGTCCGTCACCAATAATGATTTATAGTGACGGATAGTGACCATCGCCACTTCATATGAACAAAGGTGACGGAAAATAACTTCTATCACCAAAAAATTGAACGTCACCAAAGGTGGCGTTGCCGAAAGTATGTGTTGTGGTGACATTCAAGGTTCATCACGAATATTAATTATAATGATGGACAGTGACCGTCACCATTTCATATGAACAACAAAGATTTTTTGTGATGGACCTTTCATGGTCCGTCACTATTGGTGCATATATATGGCGACGTTCATTGACCGTCACCATAAACTCATTGGTGACATCAAGGTCCGTCATGAATAATGACTATTATGACAAAAAGTGACCCTCACCATTTCATATCAACAACAATGATTTATGGTGACGGGCCTTTAATGGTCGTCACTATTGATGCATATATATGGTGGCATTCGTTGACCGTCACCATTTCATATTTTGGTGAGGGTCGAAAAATGTCACCATAAGCTCATTGGTGATGGTCAAAAGAGCATGCATCACCAAAAACAGATCTTCGTCATTCACTATGAATATCAGGGCACGATGGAATCGAACCACCAACCTCTTGCTTGTAAAGCAGGTGCTCTTCCATTGAGCTAGTACCCTTTAAATAATTATACTTTAAACTAGCAGTTGCCCCTCAAGGAGTAAAGATACACCAAAGGAATAAGAACCAAGAAAACTGAAAGAATTTAGTGTCCTCAACTCATTCAAAGTTCAAATTGAAGTAGATTTTAAATGGAAAGCCTAAAACCAGCTAGGTAGTTTACAAGTTAACATTTTGGATATAACTTCTGTTCAATTTATATGACAAGTTATGCCATAACCTTGAAACTGGTTTCTTAGCTAAAAGACTTTCTTAAGTCAACAATGACAAAGAAAGATAGTCATGGCAAGCAAAATTCTCTTGTTTTTTCTAATGAGAGTGCATGTAACTTAATAAAGGTTGTATGAGAGTATCAAACCATAAACAATTTCACTAAAACATAGAAATGACAAAGTCTTGTTAAGCAAAAAAAATTTAGTTGAATATATGAAAAGCATCGAACTAAATGATATAATTAAACTAAAAGTAACTGTAAAAAAAAATGAAATTGCAATCATATACCATCTGGTTTGGTTAGTTCTTCAGGAAGAGAAAGTGCAATTGCATGATCAAGCTCTTGATATTGATTCTGTAATGGACCATCCTGAAAAAAAATGTCCACATACAACAATCAATGTTATCATATTGGTAAGACTTTTGATATAATCTATCAAAGCATGTAATATGAAGGAGAATAACTAGAAAGCACAACTAGAAATTTGAATCACAACATAACAATATAAAAGAACATGCAACAGGAAAGGAACAACTCCACAGTTTGAGAAAAATGAACAATCCATGAACGTGTTCTTATATATTGATATACAGAACGAAATAGAAATCTAGATTTGTGAAATTCAAGTATCACACAACAATGTCTTGAACAAATATCAGTATGTAAAATAGTAATTTTTGGATTTTTATTTACCTTGCAGAACCTGAGGAAAACGTTTCCACAGAAACAACCAATAAACATAACAACATGGACCTCAGAAGCAATTGTGCAGGGGATAAAATATGAAGGTAAAGCACTACAGAAGTATTCAAAGAAAATGATGAAAAGTGTATCTAGAAATAACTAAGAACCCTCTGAAGTAAACCACACATTTATCATCATGACTAGTACACTTGCAAAAAAAGATCAAAATAAATTATGAACTATTCCACCAAAAAACAGTGAATTTTTCCACTAAAATATAGTTTCAAATTAATCACTAGCATGACGCTAACTTTGTTAGAGCTAACAAATAGAAGATTGAAGTTTAAAAGACAATACATGCTGATGAATTAGGGATTACCGTGGCATTAGAGGCCACATGCCAAATTACATTATCATTTCCAAATGCACCCCTACGTAGTGTCCATCTGACACTTTGTGACTTGAACCTTTAAAAGGCTTGCTCAACCACTTCATCATTCAAGATTTATTGTGAGTATGATGTTACAATGTGACCTGCATGTCCCAAATAACATGAGCCAATAATGAAAACCATAATTAAATTATTAATGCCTTACTAATTTAATCCTTGAAAAGACAAAAAACATGAATCCAAAAAATAAAATGATAAGGTTCTCATTAACCAGCTATTATATATACAGATATGGCAGAATTTTTGATTGGTTGCTTCAGAATTTAAAGCATTTTATTATTTCTCTTAAACATATGAAAAGGCACTAAAATTAACAAGGTCATATTTCAACAAAAATCTTGCAGAAAATAGATTGCAACTATGAAGATATTATTGCAAAATCTTGCAAAAAATCAGATTGCAACTATGAAGATATTATTACAAAATCTTGCAGAAAATCAGATTGCAACTATGAAGATATTATTACAAAAATCTTGCAGAAAATCAGATTGCAACTATGAAGATATTGTTCTAAATTTTAAAAATTATAGTAATAATATCCATCTTCAACATGACTTAACATTTTATATCATATTAGACAAATTGTGAGTTAGGGAACAAGTGCAAGGTTCGGAGTTAAAATATTTGAGTCAAGGACAAGGAGATATCATATACAACTTTCTGATTTGAGGTGTATCACTAGAGAACATAGTCTTGAGTCTTAAACCAGTACTTAATGAGGGACATCTGGAAATAAATGGGCACAAAATTTGAATTCATCCCTCATGAGTCATGGCAACCCACAAACAACTCCTGAGGCTTTACAACCACTGCAGCTACACCCATCACACTACCTTTTTAGGTTGAATTGTCCACACCTAAGGCTTTGCAAGTTGCAACCACTGCAGCTGCACCCATCACACCACCTTTATAGGTTGAATTTTCCACATGTCCTAATCCACAGAAGATGTAGTTGAATAGTATATTGTACTGAATTGCACAGCTTTTGCTCACAACTGACCTTAAGTCCTTGCATGTGATGAGTGCACCAGACATGTATCATGGGAGCCACAAAACCTATAAACACAATTATCCATGAAGTCTAGAACGGGGAGGATGTAACTGGCAAGAAAAAAGTTGGGACAAATGCTCCCTTGCAATGAAATTCCAGATGTGACTCCTCATGAACAAAGAGCCATTCTTATCAAAATATTCTAAGAGAAACATGTTTTAAAGCTAAATGGATACAATTCGTTAACCGCCCTGCCATCCTACCATGTCATATCACCTTCAGCACCCCCCAACACAATGACTCCCTTGGTAGAAAAGGCGAAATAACTAAATAAGTTTGCTCAAAAATGTAAAAACAAAATCCATATATGGTAAGAATACACCAATGCCCAACAGGCTTGGGACTAGCAGTTAATGGCGAGGAGTTTCACACCTTTGGTCAAGATTCCATTCTCACAGGCTTCACCCATTGGGGTTAGGAAGGGATTGAACTTATGGCATTGGGAGGTGATGAACCATGTGCATATATTGCAAACCCAAGCTTACCCTCATTCTCCTTAAGGCAAACATTGTTGACCAAGTTCCATTCACATAGCCTTTACCCAGCATGTGGAGGTAGTCATTGAACTTACGCCATCAAGAAGTGATTACACTTGTGTACATGTTATGGACCCAGGGCTACCTTGTGTTCTCCTTAAGGCCTGCAAAAATATTTTTGTCAAGCGTGTTGTGACCAAGTGGTAAATCAAATGTGCTATCATTATGGAGACTCAAGTGTAATCTCCCCTTAAGAACATGATGTCGTGATTTAATGTTATCAATTTGTGTTATTGTCTGATATCTCCCCGATAACTAAGCCTAGGCAGTTGGTCCTAGGCAATGTCCTGCATAATTTTGATGAAATATATACACCTTGGTCATGGCATTTAGGCCAAAGGTAGGCCCACTTTGTTAACAAAGGCTTATTTACTAACCAAAATAAAAGGGGATGAATATGTCAATGAATAAATGAATAAGATATGGGATAATAACATACGAAGAAGGTTCAAATTTGGCACATATTGCAAATTATATTTGTTAGGCCTAAAATCATGCAATCCATGCATAGAATGGTGTACCAAATAAAGCACTAGAAAAGAATGTACATCATACCATGTTTAAACCTAGGCAAGTGCAGAATCCTTCAGTTCTACTCTAATCAAGAGAGTCCACATCTTAAAGAGCTCCCCATTGATTTGTCAGATAACGTTATTCTAATGGGAGTGGATGTGAAGAAACTTCCTTGAAAAGCATTCCAATGACAAGACATACATGTGGCACAGCAAACCATATAATTTGGTCAAATGAACACTTTTCATGGAAACATTTTGGCTAGGAGGATGAAAAAAGGCATAACGCAAAAGGTCTCTCCATTGTAAAGGCATGGATGTATTAATAGGAAATTCCCCTGTGAGCCTAATTGAATATCTACTGGAGAAAGAAAGTTCAAGGATTTCTTTTGTAATATGAGGTTCATGATTTCATCCATATTGTTGTTTGTATATTGCTGGAAATTCATTAAAATTTTCCCACAAAAGTGCAATAACATAGAAAAATGGAGAAATTAACCATATACATGGGTGCACACCTTGATTGTTTTTTATATAATGATATTTTTTCTCCTTAATTTCCATTCATCCTCCCCCTTATGGACTGTATCATATTCTTTGAGTTTAGCTTGGATCAAATTATTTGTAGCCATGTTGTTTAAGGCGATGTCCTTATGAAGAATGAGCTTCTACAATGCAAAGCCATGGCCATATTTTGTAAGGCAATGTCCTTACTAAGGCAATGTACTCTCATCCATTGGTAATCAAGGAAGTAATTTGCACTCCTCAACATTAATCTCTTTTACAATGTCAAACGTGAAAATCCTCCTCATGGGCATTAATCATTAAAAGAAAAGTTCCCAAACCATTAAGTATCCTACCGTGCAATATGTCATCTTTGAGTTTGGCAAAGTCAAACTTGATCACCAATACTGTGCTTGCAAGTCTTTGGAATGGGAAATTTTTTAGGTTAGCCTCTATGATCATTTTTTTCCATGCCATGTTTGAGGGGACACCTAGTGATATTGCTCACCAACATCATCTCCTACCTTGATTTATTCTCCCATGGGCCAAAATATGCTTTCTGTAAGACCAACTTTGTTTTCTACCTATTATTTTCATAGTGCCAAAATGTCCACTTGCATGAAAAAATGCACGC
This sequence comes from Pinus albicaulis, assembly GCA_034641835.2. NCBI lineage: Eukaryota > Viridiplantae > Streptophyta > Pinopsida > Pinales > Pinaceae > Pinus > Pinus albicaulis. The sequence goes on along the minus strand of JAXQQM020081734.1, from coordinate 121,557 downwards.
CATGTACATAACTTACAAACCTGATGGATGATAAGGAAAAGGGGTTATCCTGTATGCCATGAAACAACTTATTCCATACTTATAATGCACCCCAAAGTGTCAAAATTGCATGCCAGGTGGAAAATTTGCATTCCTCACGTTAAAATTTGTGTTACAGCCTAACCTGATTGCACACAACCTCCTATAGATGTACCTAAGGAGAAGCCATAAAATATAGTGCTATATTATTTCTCCTTGTGCATCTTCCTACACTTCCATAATTCTAATTTACACCTTCAAGTGAGGGTACTAAGTCTACCAAAATGATTTCACTGTCTTATGCTAAGTGCTAGTTGTCCTTAGTAACATGCATGTCCAAGGCTCAGTAAAGATCAAAATTACGATTTTAAATTTTTTGTGTGGTTCTTAGAGAATTATTGATCTTTTTACATCATTATAGTTTCACTTCCAATCCAAGAAGCCACTACTATGAAAAAATATCGTGAAACTGCCAAATTACACAACATGACAAATCAGGCTAGGGTACCTTCAGAATTCTATATGTTAGAAGATACATGAGCACATATGGTGAAATATAGAGGTTGGTAGATAGAGTATTCCATGGTATTCAACCCTACACAATCAAATTCCCAAGAACAATCTCTAATTTTTAGTTGTTAAGCATCAGCCATAGCAATTTGTTTGGTCTGGTGCTTTTCTCCAACTCTAGAATCACATGCAGGCTTAAAATAAATTTCATAGCATGTTCTCATTATAAATCCAAATGTCAATTCTTGAAGTCTATGGTCTGCTGAAGCAACTAAACACAAATAAAAGAGACAGCTTTACATGGAATCAAAGGTCTAAGAATTAATTATCTTATTTTCAACCATGGCATTACCTTAACAACAAAGCGAGCCCAAATCTTGTCATTGCGAGCTTCCATGACTTCCTTTAAAATCATAAGCCCCAAGCCTCAAATGATGTCAGCTATTTCAAGGAAAAGTCCCTGCTCCTCATAAAGCATCTACAATATTGGTGAAAACAAGCACAAGATAATGTTAAACCATGTCTCAAAATAACAAAAATAAGTTACTGAGAGCATATAAAAAACCTGTTAACCTAAGAATTTAATTGACCTCTCTAAGAAATTTAATTTACCTCTATGGCTGACTTATGTGAAACTGAACTCTCTCTCTCTCTCTCTCTATATATATATATATATCAACTAACATATACAATTATATGTGTGTGTGCACTGTGTATGTCAACTAATATATTAAATCGAAATAATATAGTATTTTATTAGATGCAATATATGTATTTATATTTTTTTAAATTATACATCTAAGCTATATAATAATAGAGATAAAGTATCCCATTAATATCCACTTAGCACAAGTCTAACTTCTGCTAAGGCCCTTTGTTGATGAAGTGAAGCCAACTCTGGAAGGTCAAACAACTTCCCTCACACATGCACATAAGGGCTCTACACTTGTCGAGGTTTGAACCTGGGTTGTTTTCATATTGCCCTCCCATCACTCAGAGTAAACCACATCCCGTTGCAAGTATTAGGATGATGTTAATTTGTATTAATATGTTTTTTTATATAGTATAAATCTATCTCGGCTGGCTAATGTATGCTAAAGAATATCAGTAACTGAAGCATATGTTGACAAGCATCAGTTTACTACGTAACACCATCATGACAAGCACCATTCAATGGAACTTCAACAAGAGTGGGGCAATGATCCACATGCATGGGAGGTGATGGGAAGACCAAATTCCACAATTAAATTTTATGTTTGATAGTGCTGACAGAGTTTAACATGTAATAAGACTCCAACTTCCAAACCTTGCAAAATTAAAATAAATGGAAAACATGAATGGTAATATAACAAAAAAAAAAAATTATTCATCCCTTGTCTTGGAAGGATTTTGTGTGATGTAGAGTATGCATAGAGAGCTTGGAATTGCTGCCGACAATGATTTTCTCCATCTTTTTTAAGAGAGCTTTGCACAGAGTAAAGGATGCCAAAATCCTGGAAACAAAAGTAAGTATAGACAGTTGAGGGTGGATGGGGTAAAAGATAAAATAGAACACCTTGCATTGCACTGGATTTTGTGCATCATCTTCCTGCACTTCATCAGAGTTGATCTCTACTCCTGCAGGAAAACTGCATCATGTGCATCAGATCTTCACAATGTTTAAATGTGCATTGATGTGGATGATCTTGAGAATCAGATGTGGAAGGATCACATCTGGCTTAGGGGCATTAAGGAGCAATGGAAGGGAACATATCACAGTGACACAGCAAAACAGAGGCAGTCACAAGATCAAGCCCAAAGGAAAAATATGTCTCAGGCAGAGGATGGTTTACTGAAGTACATGTTGAAAATGATGGAAGTTTGCAAAGCACAAGGTTTTTTATATGGCATCATTCCTGAAAAAGGGAAGCCTGTAAGTGGAGTCTCTGACAATATTAGAGCATGGTGGAAGGAGAAGGTCAGATTTGACAGAAATGGCCTTGCTGCAATCACCAAATATCAAGCAGAACATGCAGTACCTGGAGCAAATGAGAGTAACATGGTTATGGCTCCTACCCCTCATACTCTTCAGGAACTTTAGGGCACCACTTTGGGTTTTCTTCTTTCTGCCCTTATGCAGCACTATGATCCACCTCAGCGCAGGTATCCTTTAGAAAAGGGTATTTCTCCTCCTTGGTGGCCTACTACTAATGAGGATTGGTGGCCACAATTAGGCTTGCCAAAAGGACAAGGGCCTCTGCCTTATAAAAATCATCATCATCTGAAAAAGGCTTGGAAGGTGAGGGTTCTTACTGCTGTTATCACATGTCACCTGATATAGCCAAAATTCGCAAACTTGTTAGGTAGTCAAAGTGCTTGCGGGAGAAGATGACAGATAAATAATGTGCAACTTGGCTAGAAATTGTTAACCAAGAGGAAGCATTGGATCGCTAGAAAAACCCTAATGCTTGTCCACCGACCAGTGCTGCAGTGACTACACATGCTGGGTCTCTCAAACTAGGATGTTGGCAATTGTCGCCTCACCAACACTCCTTTGCACTTTAGACAAAGGGTATGCCCAAGTCAAGGGAGACTTCCCTATGGTTGCTAGGCTCACTTTGTGTAGTATGAAATGGGAGTAAAGAGAGCTCAACAAAAAATAAGAAATAAAATTATAATAAAAGGGCATAGAGATAATGAATGAAAAGGAAATTCCAATGCCTTGTTGCTAGGGCTATGGAGGCCATGAATGCAGTCTAGGAGGGCTATTAATTTAATGGTTAGGGGATATAGGTAGACAAAATTATATTCTCTATTGCAACTCCTAACTTGGTAAGCAAGAGATCACCAAGCAGATGCGAAGCGATTCACACTAGGACTGTAGCCTCAAAATCTAGCAGGCCTTGTGTAATATCCCCACTAAAATGTGCCTAAGCTTATTATTTTTCTTTCAAGAATTTTTGCAAACACTTACAGAGAAACATTTCATTAAACACTTTGGAGGAAAACAAAGTGAAACTTATAGAGACATTTTTAAAAATATATGGCATGTATCTTATATAAAACCTTGTTCAACATATAAGCATGGTAATCTTCCTTGAATAGCAATCAACTTTGAGGCTGCATATAGAACAGATTTGCAAGGCATGGGATATCAGAGAATAGAACCTCAAGAGATTAAATCCTTATTTTGTATATCTACAGGGCAGCCTAACCAGCTACAAGTTCAAGGAAAGGTGGGTATTTTTCCATCTGAGAAGGAAGGACATACGACATCCAATGGTAATGTGAATCTTAATCCTCTTGGCACTACAAGTTCAGCAATTCCAACTGGTAATCAACAGCCTATCAATGAATTACTTTCTTATATGATGGGTTGCATCAGAATATGACATCAACGCTAGGGAACCTTAAGATGATGAATTATCACAATTGGCTTGACGTGAAAATACATTTTCAAAATTACGCCTGATGATAACTTCTTTGGGCAAGGAGTCATTGTTGGAAACAATGATTACAATTTTGGTTCAAACATCCATCTGGTAATGAGAGAGGGATTAAACTTTGATCAAAGCAGGGTCTACGATCAACCTTTTATACATCATTGCCAAGAAATGAATGGAGACATAAAATTTGTCTCTGCATATAACAATATTCCAATTGACTATGCAGTCCCAGAGACGGTTTCTAAATATGATAATTCAATATGGTATTTTGGAGCATGACAAAAGTTATTATGAATATCTCATCATGGCACTTTTGAAACTATATTCTACAAGGACTTCTAATCCTATTATAGTTCCTGAATCATAGCATTATAGGACCACGCTTACAAACAACTACCTGGCGTCATTTTTATTAGATAGAAACCTATAGAGGGCAATCGTCATCTGTATGGGCACTTTCATTTAAAGAAATGGCAATTCAAGAAGATGATGATCCGTCATCTGTATGATTTGTGCATGATGATTTAGGTTTTTGTTGTGCATTTGGTTTGGAACTTGTGAAAGAATCCTTAATTTATTATGTATGTTACTTTGTAGCTGGTCACAAGTTTTTCTTCTATAGTCAGAGAATGTAGACACATGGAGGTGAATCAAATGGAATTGTGTTTGATCGTTTATTTATTCTATGTGCATGAATTTATTTCATTATGATATGACACTTGATTATCTAAATTGATGTGCTAGATAAAATTTGTGGTTTGTTGAATCTACTTCTTTTGGAAAGCAGCCAAAGAAAACCAAAAACGTTTCTCTCCTTTTGGGCTGTGGAGGCTAAGGGAGATTTAATTCAGGCTCAATTGTCTAGTGCATCCCTTTAATCAACATGTTTATTGGAGGACACTTAATACTCTTCTAAAACTTATTTGAAGGAGCTACTATAATTTATATGTAGGTAAAATTTATAATTGTTAGTACCCGTGTCATATAAAAATGTATTCGAATTATAATATAGGAATTGACCTTGTACATTGATAAAGTTGCTTAATGGTGATGTTAAATTTTTTTAATTGACTTGTCTAGCTGCTTTTGCTGTTTATTCAACAATAGGGTCTTTACTGTAATGTCTTTTAAATTTATTGGCTGCTTTCCCTATTTGTTCAACAATAGGGTCTTTACTAATGAACACACATAAAATAGCACCAGCACAAGATGATATTCCAATGCTGCCAAAGGATGCATACTTTTGTATCTTTATCTGATATTCCTGATAGTGTTTACAACCATAAGAAGTGTTTTTGATTATTTGTTAGAATATGCTAGCATATTTTGACATTTATGCAGATATTTGGCTCAGATTCATACACCATATACACATTTGTGAGAGCAGACATAATCAACCCTCGATCCACCAAAGCGCCACTTCTATGATCCCATATTGATGGCCATCATCCGTCCCTAGGGTTGCAGAAAAGAAAAATGAGAAACAATGTACTCATTTCCAGGGAAAACACACTGCACAGTCTGCCCACTAACATCAGTGAAATTTACTGGAACCACAGTATATAAAGATAAAGAGTTAATAGTAGCAGTGGTAAAATGAACTGGAGAAGTAAAAGCAGCTGTTTTTCTTCTGTGATTCTTGCAAGAAAGTAGTTTAGAGATTTGCAACTGAGTATTCATGATAATCTCAGTCCATCTAAGATCTAATTCTGCTTGCTTTTCCTCAGATTCAAAAGCAACCTTTCAGCATCTTTATAAATATCCATCTTCGTGTGTTGCAGCTTTAAGATGGAGTCTGAAAATGATTTAATACTTGAAGCAAAAAAATCACGACTCCTATTTCCAAATTTTCCCTTATTTGGACGAGTTTCTTTTGGTCTAAGGTTGGGTCCAAGACAATGATTATGGATACGGCTAGCTAAAAGTCTACATCCAGGGGCACTGGTATCACTTTCAAGAAGTATACTATGAAAATTCTCGTTTGTTTGCAATAACTAGTTTGAGACGTCCTTCTCATGCTAGCAGATAGATACAGGGCATCGATCCAGTCAGTGGTGTAATTGGAAACATCAATGTAGCTCCAGTGACTCCAACATCAATCAAATTGCCTCTGCATCCGCCAAATCTGCATACATATCGATCACTCGGCAGGTACAGGGTTTAATATTAAATCCATTGTACATTCCTGTGTCCCTGAATTGTATCCTATCATGGTATTCTTGGGCCAGCCCTAGATCTTTCCTTTAGCTTAAAGCGGTGGTGGAATTGGAACTTCAAAGGCGGGCCAAACATCAAAGCAACTCTGGCTACTCTAGCATCAATAGTATCGCATCCGCTAAAATTGCAGAGCCGTCGATAACCCCCTCTACTGGACACACACCGTCAGAGTCTAGGCAAGCAGCACGTGTGATCAAATTCTCTCAGCTTCAGTGTTTCTTAAGGCCTATGAAAGGAAAGGGAAGGGAGCCACAGAAGTGGGGAGAGGAGTAAAAGGAGCAGCGGCCTGCGAAATAGATTTGGGTTTTCTCTTCGACTGTAAGGTTCGATTCTTGGTCACTCATATCTTTCGCCAATGCTTCTTTATCTCTCGAAACAGTGAATAATCGATGTAGCAGAGCAAGTCTTTAGTTTGACTCTATAGAGATCTGTCTGCCATCTGCCACTCATTCATGCAATTGGAGATTGTCCGCCAGCTACCGCTCATTCACGCATGGAATCTTGTTGTGAAAGTAGATGGACGAGAGTTGTGGGTTTGCAGGTAAAGTGTTTGCCATAACTCCTCAGCAAGTACTGATTATCAGGTCTGCTTTGGGCCCTGGCCCATGTTGTTGGCACTAGTACACCTCTCTGGTCTGTTTTCTCCTCGACGATGAGAGATTCTTCAAGAGCTCTTGTGGAAGTGCAGGGATCAATCTTCAGCAGTGTTATTCCGCTTTCAAGATGCAGATCTTCGTTAATGATGTCAACACCATGACGCTTGGATCCCCGAGCACCCAACCACAGCAACAGGATCAACCGTAGGTGACTACGCCGTCACGACCTCCTACCGACATAGACATAGGTGTCGAAGACTTCTTTCAAATCTTGTCAGAACTGTCACCTTTGCCCAAATATGGATTTTGATGTGACAACAGGGCTTTTCAAGAACTATTTAGGAGATTGGAAACCCTTGAATCCTCTAACCAGGCACTAAAAAGAGAGGTCAATTAAATCAAGAACAGAGTAGTTTTAATGGAAGGTGATAATGGTTCACTAAAGTAGTTGTTGATGGACAACAAGGAGCAAGCAGTTCACCACCACCCCTCTAATGACACCCTACACGCTAAACTTCTCAATCTAAAAAGCAAATAGGAGGATATCAAAGCTCAGCAAGATGCCTTTAAACAAGAAACAGAAACACACATCAACTGATGGGCACAAGTTGCTAGAGGAAGGGATACCCCCCTCGCTCCCCCTTTAGCCGCAGTTGAGGAGGTGGACAATCTAAACTCATGGAAGAATGCACTAGACAAGCGCAAGGATTGATCCTCAAAGTGAGAGGGCTTCCTTTGCCTCTCACATCCTCAAACCCCATGGTGGTTGGGACCCTGTTCCTCAATGAAAAACTAGATCTCCAGGATGTGACCCTTGATAGGGCTTGGCTTGGGTATGATTCCGCTCTCTTTCTCTAGTTCAGGTCGGAAGTTGATCGCCTTCGGGCTCTTAGAGCTAAGCGAAAACTATTCTCACTTCCTAGTAAGATCTTCCTTGATGAAGATCTCACTAAAACACAGGTTTTTGAGCTCAAACTCTCGAGGGAGTTGGTTACAGCAACACGCCAGGCAGGGAAATGTGCAGTTATCAGGAACCTCAAAGCAGTGATTCAGGACACTTTTCCACCTAGGTGGAAGCCCCGTTTCAGGTCCTCCAAATGATAGGCTCGTTAGGGGAGAAAACAAGGGGCATCCATTTCCATCAGTTGTTGGAATGGGAATGGGTTTTTTTGGGCATCGCCAGGTCTATTATATGATGCTCTTCGACTGTCAAGTATTTTATTCATCATCGAGACACATGAGAGCCTTGTTCGACCTCTCCCAGACATTACAGGTTACCATAAGTTCACAGCTTGTAGGCAGGAGACGAGGAGTTTCGATGGTATCATAGGTTCTGGGGGAGTTTCTTGCTTCATCAGAGATTCCTTTTAGAGCAGGATTTCTTTGGTGGTTGTGGATGAGTTTGCGAGGTTTATTTGGGTTTAGGTTCGAGGGGTCTCTCCTCTCCCCAAGGACACTTACATTTTTTTTTTGTTACTTCCCTCCTGCTTCTTCATCATATGCCATTCATAATGGGCCTGGCGGGGACCGCTTTGTCAATTTGTATGTTAGCATAGCCCAATATTTAGCATTTGGGGAGGTTATTCTTCTATGTGACCTCAACTCCTGCACTAGAGCCCTCCAGATCCCTCTTCACAATCAGTTTGAGGATGTTTATTGCATCTAAGAGATCGACCTAGAGTCAGTGGGATTTCACAGGATTTCTGATGATGCATTGGGGCCCCTTACTGCCTATGGTGAATCTCAGGAGCTGTTGATTCTTAATGGCCTCCCGCATTTTCCAAACTCCCGCTTTTTCACATGTCGACCTCATGGTGGAGGAGCAAGCGTTGTTGATTATGTCCTCTCTCGCCAGAACCTCCTCCCCTTCATTCATCACGTTTTTGTTTCCCCCATCCCCTTAGCTGACCATGCTCTTCTTTCGTTCTCTCTTCGTGCTAACAACCCCACCTCCCCCCAAGGGCTCACCACGTACTAATTTTCATTTTGATGAGGGTGACCCAAACATCTTCTCTTCCCACCTTCACTAGATGCTCCCCTCCATGGACAAATTCTCACTATTTGACTCCGCATCAACCAAGTACAACTGTCTCTCATCCATCATTTTGGATGTTGCCCTTAAGTCCTACCCCCACTCTCGTAAACCCTATTTCCATATGAATCGATGGTATGATGAGGAATGCAAAGCTCTCAACCGCCAGCTTCGACATGCATTCATCCATACTCACCCCTCCTACCCCAATATAAAAGCCTCATATCGTCGCCTCCTCCGTCGCAAGAAACATCTCTTTGTCTCCCAAAGAAGACGTGACTTGTGTACCTCTCTTGCTCACTCCCCTAAAAACTTATGGCGTACTGTCCTCCCCCGCCACTCTCCCCTCCCCTCTGACCTTAACCCCCAGCCCATGTTCTCCCATGTGTACACCCCATATGACATCCCAGGGCAACCCCAAATTCAAGTGACCTCTCCGCCCTCTTCAGGTTTCGTATTCTATGATAGTGACATCAGAGAGGCCATTTGGGTGATGAACAGCAGCAAAGCAGCAAATGAGGATGGTTTCCAGACAAAGTTCCTTAAACACGGTCTTCGTGCTCTGGCTCCCTACTTGGTTGATCTCTTCAACCATGTGGTCTGTGTAGGTTTCCCATCAACATGGTCTCAGCACATCGTTCACCCGATACACAAATCGAGGCCCAACTCAAATCCCAACAATTATAGGACTATCATGGTGGGCCACACATTCTCCAAACTATATGCTACATCCCTCCACCTCCAAATCTCCAAGGATCTTGATTGGAAACAACTTAGAGCTAGAGGACAAGTTGGATTTCGACCTAAGCACCAGACTATTGACCACATCTTTACACTTAGGGCCATCATTGAGGAGGCACAACATCGCTCTTCGAAGGTCTATTGTTGTTTTGTAGACTTTCGAAAAGCTTTTGACTCGGTGTCTAGAGAAGCATTATTCTAGAGACTCAGAGATATTGGCATCTCAGGGACCCCCTTGTCAACCATCATGTGCTTATATGAGTTGGTCCTTGGTCGTCTACGCATAGTACATGGGCTATCAGATTTTATCCGGAGCACTATTGGAGTAAAACAAGGTTGTCCCTTGTCCCCCACACTATTTGGGATCTATATTGACGATCTGGAGTCCTTCTTGCATGAACACATCTAGGATGGTGATGGTTGCCTTCTACATCATGTCTTGATTTCTATCTTGTTGTTTGCAGATGACGTGGTCCTTTTAGCCCCATCCCCTGACAGATTGCAGAGGCAATTGGATGCCTTGACCATTTTCGGTTATCTTCAACAATTGATGGTTAACCTAGGTAAAACCAAGGTTATTATCTTCAACAAGTCAAAGAAGTTCCTCTGTGACCTCCATTTCTTTTTCAGAGGAGAGGAGATTGAGATCACCAGCTCATACACCTATTTTGGGGTACTATTCACAGGACCTTACATTAGCTTGCGGCCTGCAATCCAGCCTCGAATCAACAATGGCTATGGATCCTTGGCCCTTCTATAGAGACAATGTTTTCGGAATCATTTTTAGGACATATCAGCCGAGATTTCACTGATGGACAGTCTTGTTTGACCCACAGTTCTATATGGTTCGAAGGTTTGGGGTCCTAGCTTACTAGAGGCTGATTGGCCAACTGTAGAGAGAGTGCAGATCACCCTTCTTCGTCGCATCATTCAGTGTAAGCAGATAGTGCCTCAACCCATCATTCTTGCAGAGTTTGGAGCTCACCCCTTTTTCCTTGAGACAATGTTTGGTATCATCTCTCTTCTTCACCATGTTCGAGGTTTTGTAGATACAGCGAAGGGGTGGGATCGATATCCATACTTGGCCTACCTTTCATCAGAGTCCATTCCAGTAGTGAGTCCTTCAGCTCAATCCTAATGTTGGTATGCTGGAGTCTCAGATCTCCTTGCTTCAGTTGGTATCAAGATAAACCAACTCCCTCCATTCAAGTATTCTTTGTGTGCACCGAGCCACCTCCTACCACCCAAACAAGAGATGAATAAAATCATCCAAGAGGATATTTACAGGAAATATGTACAGGTTATTTGGATAAACCCTTAGGATGGGTTACGTCTGAAGATGGCTTTCTATGTTGAGCACTTCGTGATGTTGAGAGATGGACTCATTATTCAGCCCCATTACACGCTTCACCATTAGATGCACGCACTTTGGATTCCCTTGGGTCTGATCAAAGTAGGTTCGCATAAACTGCGGATTGAGTCTAACCATTAGATTGCACGGTTAGACATGATTTGCCAGTTGTGCCACCTCCGAGAGACTAAGTCAGAGGAGCACTTCATCTTCCGCTGCCCCATTTACTATGATTCGTGGGAGATTCCATTGCTTGTTTAGAGGGATATAGACCTTATCTAGCTTATTTTGATACACAGACCAGAGATGTCTAGCCTTGTTTGGACAGTTGGATCATTTTAGTATAGCCTACGGAAGCAAAGAAGGGAGGGCTAATGTGTTGGTTAGAAGCCCTAACCAATGTAATGATTGGTGATTGGATCAAATTCATATGCAACCTATGGAAGCTATGTGCTGGGGTTCTCTTAGGTGTTAAGAAACCTCAACTAGGAGTCAATCTCGCAATGAAGTAAGGGGTGTCCTAGGACAGGGCTATTAGAGAAGTATCTTGGTAGCCAAGAGGAGAGTTTACTAAGTGTGAGGATGCCCTAGCTAGAGGTAGATGCTACAACAATTATTGGTCACTCGTGGTCTACTGGAGGGCAGCGTGAGAGTGGGCCAAGTGTGAACGTGGATTGTGCATTTATGGTCTGTTGGAGGATAGTGTGATAGTACCCATGTTGGGGCCCGGTGTGCATCATCTTCATGGACCTCGATGGTTGCTAGAGGTCAAGGGTCTGATCAACCAGGAGCAGTTTTGTGTAGCCCTAGACTCGTGTGTGGAGAAGGACTTCTACAACAAATGATGGGAAGTCCTCCTAGCCCGGTTCATTGTGGGATATAGACAACTTGCAGTGATAGGTGGTAGCCCTTCATACCCTATGTTGGCCTTCATCGGTGCAGCACAGGAATACCATAATGGGTTGAAGTCCCTAAGTAACTGAGGAGCAGCAATGAGAAGATTGAGAATTTTTCACAAACAGAGTTGTGAAAAATTCGACAGGATTCTCGATGTGTTGTGCCCTTGATGGACTAAGGCACAACTAGTGAGAAGATTGGTAGCCAAGCTTTAGTGGCTAGATAGACTTGGAGCATTGATAGAGTCAAGAGTTTCAGATCGAGGGTATGGCCGAGAAGAGATGAGAGAGAATGTGACAACGACATGGTCAGAGTATCTTGTTGAGGGCAGATTGGTTGTCGATGGACTAACACCAAGACAAATTTTGTATTGTGTATCAATGGGTGTATGAGGGCCATTATCCCTGGTACAAGAGCCCTATACTGTTGTATTATATGTTGATTAATAGAATGAATTTGGGTTAAAAATTGTAAGAAGTTGTTTATATTTTTTGCATTGGTAGATTTACTCCTATTTATATTTTTTTGTGCAAAGTACTATCATTGTGAGTCTTGGTTTGGTAGCGTGAAAGATTTTAAGACTCTATCCTAGACCCAAGACCATGGAAAAACAACATAGTATCAGAGGGTATCTGAGCTACTTTCAGGGATAGTGAATCAGAGTGTGCTCAGCGAAGCAACTCAGAGGGATTTGTGGGTGTCTAGATCAAGGAGCAGAAGGTTCAGCTAAATACATGGAGATGTGGTCTTGACTAGCTTGGAGGCAATATTGGCTGGGAGTTCTAGTGGATTGGTGGAGAGCCTAGTGAACAAAAGTTTGTTGTAGGGCAGATTGTTGATCATGGACTTTCGTTGATTTTTCATGGATGGTTAGAACTTAGGACAACTCAAGGGTTTCTTTGGCATGGAAGAGATGAGGTTGATTGATATGGATTCATGTGATTGACTAGATATTGGCAGGCTGGAGTCTTCATCAGATCATGATGTTGCATATCCAAGATTGGAGGGATTTGTATCAGTGGTATTTGATCTAAAAGGATGAGTGCTTACAAGACTGAGCCAATGGAGATCGTGTAGGCTTAGAAGGAGTTGTGAATTTTTGAATTATATGGTTGGGTTTGCATAAGAAGAGTCTAGGTTGGCTTGATGTTAATAAGCCATGTGACAACTTGTCAAGCCAATTTGGACGCCCAAATGAAGCCCTTATATTGTGTATAAATAGAAGGTGAGATTGGAAGCTAAGATAATATCCAAGCGAAAATTCTTCATGTTCTGGTGCAAAAATGGAATTCCTCATGTCCCCAAGAGACCATTTGATGTAAACCAAAATGATTGATTGGTCATTGACAAAAATACTTACAAGCCTTACAAGCCTTACATCTTACATTACTATAACGTGCAACATCTGGATTTAGTGTGTGAAGATGTAGACCATCATGGTATGTTTCAAAAAGTTTCATGGTAATGTAACCATCCTTCTGCATGCCACTTCGTTCATAGACATGTTCACACTCGATGGAACCTCTTATGTCCTGAAATGAGCATGTCTTTTGCACAAGTTCAGTGAAAATCTCACAAAAGCATTGAATTCACATTTCCTATAGCAAGCATTCTCATTACCACACAGATGTTCATCACACCCTCCATGATGCATTTTTTTAGGACAATATCTCCCAAGATAAGTGTGTTTTTCACAATACTCAATCTCAATGTTATCACACAAGGACTTTTGCAGCTTGGGAGAGAACACTTCATCCTACAGATGTTGAGGTGACTTAAAATTATGAAGACCTTCATGTCCAACCTTCAAGCAACAAGATTTTTTGCATCTAGATGATTTTTCAAAAGAAGAACAAATCTCCATATATGTATGATTTTTCTTTTTGCAATCATGACCTGCCAAATTTCAAGAATCCTCCACTTGGTTTCTTTGGTGTAATTCGAGAGAGTAATATGTCCACTTTTCATCACAAACATAGTTACCCATAAAAGAGTGCTAAGAGGAATGACCTTTCTCTAGAACACATCACCAAAAACATATAGAATAGTTACAACCACATACAGAGTCTCCCTGTTTCAGTTCTGTGAGGACTAGAACTGCCTCTAGTTTCAATTTTTGTACACAAATTTTCCTAGATAATTCTGCAGTGTTGCAGGAAAGCCACATTTCAATGTAATCTCACTGTCTACCAGCCAATGCCCCACTAAAATGTCTTGAAATTAAAACTGCCAAAAATTACCATTTTTACCTCCTCTTTCCAAATCACTTGTACAGTATCTAAGATGAGAAAAAATTATCATAGGCTAGTGTCCTGCCAACCAATGGGGAGATGGTTTCATGGGAACATGAGGAATGCCATTTTAGCACATCCGATGCTACCCCAATGAATTAAACTTCTAAATTTTAATTGTTGCAACCAATGATTTAATTTTATAGCATTCATCTCACCTTGATATGTCCTGGTGTCTAGGCATCCATTTTAAATAGAGACTGGTGATACGTATTATTAGAACCTGGTCTCTCTCTCTCTCTCTCTCTCTCTCTCTCTCTCTCTCTCTCTCTCTCTCTTTCTCTCTCTTCTTTATCCAAAGACAACCATCATCCATATTATAGCCAATGAGCCCTCAAAGGGTATTGTTCTATACCATTGGCATTAATATTGCTATAGTCCCAGAGATGTTAAAGACTTGTGCCTCCACTGTTGCAATCTCTCTTCTGAGTCATTCCTTTGACTATCATTCTACTTGTTTGTCATTTCTAGGATTTGATATTGTTTCCTTGTCTAACTTGTGCCCATCTTTGGGTCTTGCAATATTCCACTAAATCCTTAATATACATTAGAATATCTAATAGTTTTGTGTATACCCATGAAGATTTCAGGGGAGCAGAGGCTCAACAAGAATAACCATTGGAGTCATGTGATGATAAATCCTTTGAAGGGTGAATGCATCAAGAGTAGTGGTTGCCAATAAGTATTACGTGGACATTTGGCTTAGCCCCATAAGAATACTGCTGGGGCATTTAGTATTTACTCAAATGACAGGTCAAAAAACCAATTCCATACTTCCTATCAATGTGTCTTTTTAATTCATGACATTTATAGCACAGGAACTATTTACAATTGGGAAAAGGTTATTTTTCCTAGCTTTATCCCAGAAAATATTAGACTTCAAAATTTCCAAGGCCATGTGTGTTGGCATCTACATTATTTTTTCCCTAGAAAATTGTATTGAGTTTATTGGCTTTCCCTGAAAATGATATAATACTTGGCTACAAGTATAGTTTTGGAGAATTTCAGTCACATTCTCTGTATTGAACTATCTTCATCTTTGAGATCTAATTTGTCATTATTTTCAACCATTGGACACAGCAAGTTTATTTTCCTTAGCTAGAATTATGGTTGCAGGGTTGTCTATGAAGACACTTGTTGCAAGACTAACTAGAAACAACAATTTAAGGTCATACAACACTAAAATACAACTGTTGATTAATGATTGTCAATTCTAACATGTGAATTGTGATACACAAGTCTGCACTCAAAGATAATATAAAGATGAGATAATGTCCAACGACCACACATATAGAATAGTGTGAATAGAAAGGGGGTGTGAATTGAGATTGCTGAGTACTGCTCCTATAAAATAAAATAAAAGATCAATTAAGTAAAAAGCAGATATAAACTAAACTATACAAGAAATGATTTTTGTATTACAGTAGAATGAAATGGAAGAGATGAGTTGTGATGCAGAAATATGAAAATACTATCGAAAACAAGATAATACCCTCATAGAATTAAAAAATCCTAACAACAGGACTGAACTTTAATATCTGCCTATCAAAATTTCAGATTTGTATGAACAAAAAATGAAGGATGTAAATTCAAGAGTGCAAACAAAACATGTATAGTGGATTAAAACAACAAATATATTAGGCCCACTCTACACAAATCTGCAATCTGAGAATTCAGGATAAAAAGAGCAGGCTCCAACAACAATTACAGAGAAGTCTTTATTACTCAAATAGAGGAATGTCACAACAAGTTGTCATCGCACAAAAGCTCCTACTACAACCTACAAGCTAACACTCACTCTTATTATCTATTTCTACAAATGTCTAACTAGTGTGCCCATCCTTTCCATTCATAAGTTAAGAGAAGGTGTTGTTAGAAAACAGATTAATGATAGCATTAGTGGTGCATATCCCTTGAGCATAACTCCCTTATAACTTTGCCTTGTATGCAAGGCTTTTCTTTTAGAGTAGTGCATTATCATAGTAGATATAACTCCTCTCTTGAAGGTGCCTCATTCCATAAGTGTGCACTCATGAATGCACCTAAGATGATGGTGTTAATCTCCTCAACTAGTGTGCCATACTTGGTGGGTGTGACCCAACAACTAATTCGTCTATCCTCGAAGGTGTCGTTATAAGCTTCTAGCTATATTTAAGAATCTTTCTGATTGGTGTACCACAATCTAGCTCTGCAATCCTGGTGCTGCTCAACTTCCCAAGGCTGAGGTGAGACCAACTCAGACCAACTAGGTAATCTAACACTCTTGAGATTTTTTTATTTTTTTTTCCAATAACCCAAGATTCTCCCCCAACTTTTCAAACTTCCCCTTTGTTAGGATCTTTGTCAAACTACTAACCATATGCAACTTTGGCAGAATGTGGTCCAACACTACCAACTCCCTAATGAACTTAGAATATTCTTAGGAAATTGTATTGAATATCAATGTGTTTGAAATGGTCACGACACATTGGATTTTCATAGATCTTGATGTAACTTTGATTCTCACAAGAGGCAATATTGGGCTTCAACAACTGATTGGTTGACTCTAAAATCAAGTTGCAAATCTAGATAGCTTCATAATAAGTATATGAAACTGCCATATACTTTGCTTCAGTGGACCTAAATGCAATTGTTGCTTGCTAAATGATTTATAAAATGATAATAATGATGTTTAAAATGAGCCTTATGACGGTCTACTTACACACATTGATTGTTCACGAGGTGTAGGGGTATTTTTATAACATCACTTCCCTTGAAAGCTTTGTCTTGAAAGCACAGTAATTAGAATTTTCTTTAGTTAAGAATGTTTTTGTGGTGGAATGAAGTTTATCAGATATCTATTTATACTTTGTAGAGGTTTGACTTTGTTTGTCCTTTGAGTGTTGGTGAGGTTTCTTTGTGTTTTTTGCATCATAGTATAAAGTCTTTTGACATGATTTTTTAACATGAAAGCTTTATGCTTATTGGAAATATATTTGAAATACCTGCATGATCAAGAAACTGTTATGGTTAATTAAATTACTAATTAGGTACTACAGAAAGAGGATGATGCTGAGAGGGCTTGCCTGGGTGACTCTGGGAACAACTGGGAGGTGGTTAGACAAAGCTCTTCTAAGTTACAAATCTGAAGAGAAAAAGCTGGTGATGTATATGTGGTTGCTCAAACTGGGCTGTATGGAAAATCTTGGCAGAGAGTGTTTACCTTTCCGTGTCTTCAGGAAAATAGGTTGTCTGATCATAGAATAAGATCACTACATGTCGGTGATGGTTATGTAGTAAGTTCTCAGCCTTATCTTCAGAATGGCTAACAGAGAGGATCATGTTTGAATACAGGATATAATTTGATGAATTTTGAGATTTAGAGTTAAAGAAAAAATTGTGGTGATGTTTGGATGGGTGCTAATTTGTAAGGTTTTACATTTTTATAATTTTCTTTGTTGTGCTTTCTACCATGCTACCTAGGTGCTTTCCTGTTGCCCTAGCATTTTAACTTTTTCGATGTCTATCTCTCTATTTTTTCTTGCCCCATTTGAAATGTCATCCTTATTTGGTAGGTTTTTTCTTCAATATAGTGTGAATATGTTTCCATCACACAGCTTCTGTGGGGTTTGTCTACACAAATAGCTTGTAAGGCCCATTCACCAGGGTATTTGATGAAATGATCTTGGTCATATGATCTTCGTTTGACGCAAATGATGCCTCATTAGAAAGATCTATCCGACTAAAATTTCTAATGCGATTTCTATGAAATTTCCAAACCTTTTGTGAACAAAAAACGTTGTTTGGGGCCTCAAAACAACTCCAGAAGTTTAGGACCCAAAAAACTGACAAAAATATTAAATTGTGCTATAATTAAGGAAACTGGAAAACTGAAAGAGACAATGGCGAGGGCCCCATGGAATAGGCGGGTGGCCACCAATATCCACCTCGATCACCTTAAATCAAATTTCTTGAGCTAACTCAATCATCATGACTTAGTTAATTGACACAAGTTGTTATGAGACGAAATTAAAATTTATTGTCTAATTTATTTAAGGGAAAAATAAATTAGACGCCTCACATTCCTCACTCCTGGTACATCAAAATTCCTCACCAGTGTTGGTGCATATTTTTTTTTTCCTTTCTAGTTGCCTATTTCACTGTTTCTTATTGCAAATTTCAACACTCCCTCTCAACAAGAAATGAATTCAATCTATCCCCATCCGGTACCTTTGGAATGTTCTGCATGCTACACTTATCTAGTGTTGTTTGCACCTGCAAATCCTGAAACTAAATAGCCTTCAAACAATTGAATCAATATAATGCATCTGTCATTAAAGTCTTCTTACTGCTGCTAGCTACTGCACTTGTCTAGTACTGGATTCTCTGCGCTGCTGCTCACACCTGCATCTGTGCCCTTTGAATTATTGCTAACTCTGATTTGTGCTCCAGTATTTGACATCTGTCACTCTGATTTCTGTCTTGCTGACATTTGACTACATCAATCTAACTTATCCTTCCTACTATTTTTGTACTGTGGGCTCCTCGTAGCCAGCTAGGGTTCGATCCATGAGACATGCCATCTCAATGGACCTTGCCCAAATTTCTTATCTTGGGATTATGTCTACACATCACCCCAATTTAAACCTCGAGATATGGCTTCTCCCTCTTCCCATTTGGCTCAAAATTTCCCCCTCATGGAGGTCTTTGCTTGAGTGGACACTTCCATTCGGTCTCCTTTCTGCTTCTCCAATTGTGGCAGCTACTCCACAACCTTCTGAGACTGCTTCTCATGAGGATGCATGTTGAGAGGTAATTTATGCTCCCTCTAAACGACCAAGTCTCTAACTTCTGCCTTTCTCCTCAAAGCTTTGCATGAATCTGTTACCTCAAGTGCATATAGGTTCTTGATTCACGCACAGTGTAATTGCCCCGATGTTACAAAAAGTTTCAAAAAAAGAGTTGATTTTAAATCGATGATATCTCCCTCATATGAGCTCTGATTCAATCGATTTTTTTTTCCAGTTGGGTATATTTTCGCAAGGAATCCAAATATTCTATTTTTTTTTGAAATTTTTACATCAAAATCTTCATATATTCTCTACAAATTCGTCGCCCAAAAAATTCCTGCTCTGATACCATGTGGAAAATCTAACCAACGAGATTCAATCTGATCTTGTAATATACTAAAACAAGAGACTAAATCCTTCCTACAATTTGCGGAAACAAAACACGATCGCACAATCACATATGAGTAAGAGAAATAAATTATCAATCGCACAACAACATGATGTATTTGGGGAAAGAAACTGCTCAAAAATCCTCTATCTCTATTGTGTATTAAGTTAAGGAATCAGGAAACAATACAATGCTTAATCTCTCATGAGATTCTCCAACACTCTGTCAATTGGCTCTCGTTGATCTAGGTAAACTCAGTCTAGTACTTAGCCAATTCTCATCCTTACTTCAGCCTACCTTGCTCATGCAATTCCTAGGGAATTAACTCCTTATTAATTAGGAAAATCAACCTTCCTTGATTTCACAATCTATCATGGCATCCCAATGACTTTATAATTTCACATGGGAAATTTTCTCTGAATACGACTGATAGTTATGTTCCCATTAACCTTTGTCTCAACTGGGTATTCCTTGAAACTGACATGCATGCAACTATTAATAGCGAATTATCAGTTATCTGATTGATCACTCATTGTGAATTAAATCTAATTTAATTCACTAGACCTCTCACTAGCTCATCACTCAGTTAGAACTATTTAAATTGATTTTAACTCATTTAATTGAGTTAATTACATTTGCACCCCACTAATGCATCAACTTCAATTGGACCGCAAAAATATTAGAATTCCTCTAGATGCCTCATCTTAGACCCTCAACTCTAATTTCTTGAGCTAACTCGGTCATCATGACTTAATTAACTGACACAAGTTGTTATGAGATGAAATTACAATTTATTGTCCAATTTATTTAAGGGGAAAATAAATTAGACGCCCCACATTCCTCACTCCTGATGCATCAAAATTCCTCACTAGTGTGGGTGCATTTTTTTTTGTCCTTTCTGGTTTCCAATCTCACTGTTTCTTGTTGCAAATATTAAACAGTTCATAATTTGATGCGGCCTTCACACAAAGACACAATTGAAATCACATGCCCAGATTCTCATGAGAAACCTCTCTTAAGCTCGATCTGCCAGAAGAACACCAACAATATGCCATCCTACTTCCTAGCGCAAACCGACCATTAAGGTATGCAACATTCTTCTGAACCCTCACATGATGATCTTGCTCTTGGAGGATGATCACGACCTCCCTTTAGCAACCCTTACTCTGCCCTCATACTCTACCTACTTTAGGACTACATCTCTCTTCACCACCTTGATGTGCTAGATAGTGGGAATACACGTCAGACATGCTAAGATGTGCCAAGTGATAAGGCATGCCAAGATGTGAAAGGGTGTGTCAATGCATGTCAGGGACTGTAAAGACAACAAAAGGGAGAAAAAAGTTAAACTACAAGGAAATGAACACATAAGAGGGTTAATAAGTCATCAATTTACCTTTTCCAAGAGGGGCATGCTAGGCACACCAACACTAGGCGACAATAGGTGACAAGTGAAAATTCTCAGTGCATTCTAAGTGCCAAGTATTCCTTTGTTGCTTCTCATCTACTTTCCAACAATTGATCATCATAAATAAATTTAATATTAAATCATGCCAAATCATACCAAGGCATCTCAACGTATTCCATACATGCTAATACTTTCCAATCGTCGACATGTGCCAAGCCCCAATATGTGTCAGGGACTAGTGTTATTCATGTTATGAAATGGAAGGGACTGTTGAAGAGTGCTAAGGTGTGCTAGAGAGTGATAATGCATGTTGATGAGTGTTAAGGAGTACTAGGAAAAAACATTAAGGGAGCACTAGGTAAAAATTCATGGAAGTTAATGAATATGAGGAACGTATGCCACAGACTAGTGTTAATGAGTGTTAGTTGTCATGCCAAGGAGGGAGTGACAAGGTATGCTAAGCATTGGTAAGGCATGCTAGGGAATATCAAGGCATTTCAAGAATTCCCAAAGTGTGCTTGGGAGTTCCAGGGTGTTCTAATTATATCATGTGCCAATTAATAGTGCCAAGATATGCCAACACATGCTAGGTGCTAAGGATGTGGCGCAGGGTGTCAGGGTATGTCAATATGTGTCAAGGAAACAAAAGGAAGAACCAATAAGAGGGTTAATAAGTCAGGACTTTATCTTTTTGAAAAGGGGCATGCTAGGAACACTAATAATAGGTCCCAATACATGCCAAGTGGCATTGTGTGCCAAGTGCTAATGTATGTCAATGCATTCAAACAAGGTGTTCCAGGGCATACTAGGGACTATATGCAGCATGCCAACACATGCTAGGAGAGTTCCATGTTGTGCTAGCACATGCCACCATGTGTTTGGGCGTCAGTGTCATCGCAATATGTTCTAGGTAAAAAGATGTTCCAAGACATGTGGGGTGATAAGTAATGTTAGTGTGTGCCAAAGCATTAATTTAAGTTGTGCCCAGATTGTTGAGGATTGTTAGGTCTTTCTCATTAATATAATTGTCAAAGCTTGATTATGTATTAAATAATATATATCCTACACACAATAGTGGAACTTTATCTGAAGGGAATTTGATAGATAATAAACTTAATAGATATGAATCATGTGTTGACTCATAGGAAATCTCTATTCGAGTAGTCATTACTTTAGGGAAATGATACACACTAATTACTTATTAAAAAATTGACTGACCCTAACCACTATGGCCTTGGACATATTATAAAAAATACTCCACAATAATGGTATTAAATCATTATCTTTTGACAAAAAATATATTAACAGGCACATAGTGTCATCAAAAACTCATTGGAATGATCAATGATGACACACATTTTTTGACCGTCACCAAAAGTAACAAAAAGAGCATTGCTGAGGGTCATTAAAAGTTTGTCACTAGAAGTATCACCAAAGAGAGAAATAGTGATGGGCCTTTAACGATCCTCACCAAAAGTGTCATTGAAAATGTATTTGGTG
This sequence comes from Pinus albicaulis, assembly GCA_034641835.2. Taxonomy (NCBI): domain Eukaryota; kingdom Viridiplantae; phylum Streptophyta; class Pinopsida; order Pinales; family Pinaceae; genus Pinus; species Pinus albicaulis. The sequence goes on along the minus strand of JAXQQM020081734.1, from coordinate 99,414 downwards.
ATGTACCATAAAGGACCATCACTATATACACTTACAATAATGGTTTTTTAATGATCGATGATGACAGACATTTTTTGACCATCACCAAAAGTAACAAAAAGAGCATTGGTGAGGGTCATTAAAAGTTCGTCACTACAAGTGTCACCAAAGAGATAATTAGTGATGGGCCTTTAACGACCCTCACCAAAAGTGTCATTGAAAATGTCTTTGGTGACGGACTATATAGGACCATCACTATATACACTTACAGTCACAGTTTTTTAAGGACCGTCACCATATGTGACATTGGTGATGGACCTTAAAGGTCCATCACAAGCATGACCCTCACCAATGTGCTTTTTTCTTGTAGTGTTGCCACTATTCCTCATAGCTCTTCAGGTGGTCCTGTGGATCGAAAATCCCTTTGTACCTGTGCTTGCATCGAGGGCCTTCGTCTTCTTTAAAATACACCCGTAATGCCTCCACCACGCAACTCCACTGCAACAGGGTGTTGCGGTGGTTTCTCCACCACCTTGCCGATGTGGACTGTCGTGTAATGTCCAAAAGTGGTATCCTGCAGCCTTCTGGAACCGTGTCTTCCACCTTTGCAATAAAGGTATTGACAGCCTGCATGTTCAATAGGGTGGGATATTCTCTGAACTCAGCATCGATCCAACATACTCGAGCAATGGCGGCGCATCTCCGTGTACTGGTCTCGTACCCACCCTACTGCCAGTCTTCCCAGGTGAGTTTCGAGCCCAGCTCCGAGATTTGGACACTGTGCCAGCTAACAGAGCCTGTTGCGGTTAGGTTGATATAGTCCTCCCACTTCCCTATAGTCATCTGGTAAAGGTGATCCATCATCTACGCGTCCGCCCAGTTGTCCACAGTTTCTGTATATCGCGGGCCTTGATACGGGTCAAGGAGCTGAGTGACCTGGACTTCTCCATCTTTGAAGATCATCAACTCCTTTTTGAGGTTGATGATGGCATAATTATCAAAAGCCCAATCAATGCCTAATAGGGTGGGGTAAGGATCCTTTTCCCCCATAATATCAATAACCTCAAAGTCCGTGTAAGTCTTCACCCCCACAATGTCAACTTCGATGCCTTCGAGTCATCCAATCAGCACAATACAGTACTGGTTCACCATTCTGAGTTGGATTGGCGAATAGGTCAGTTGTGGCCATCCAAGAGCCTCCCACATCTTCCACAGCAGGATGTTGATGTCAGACCCTAAATCAAGCATGGTATTGCTGATTTGGAATCCTACAACCTGCGTGTTAAGCTGGAACTCTTTTCCCGTTCGTCGCTTGTTCCGTTTGACACGTTGCACATACTGGGGTGTTGTGTCCCCAGATTCCCTTGCCCTGTATTCCCCTGTAGTGCGTCTTGCAGGGTACGCTTGAGCTGGTCCTGCATGGAAGCATTATCAACAATCTTTAGGAACAGCTGAAGCCATTCTTCAACCAAGGTACCCGGAGTAGTCTGTTCTCCAGAGCCAGTCGTCGAGGGTACCTCAAGGCCCCCGGCTTCCTTCAGCTGAGCAAAAGAATCCACGGCCTCCTGGAAGTACCGCTTCTGCGCGTCCAGCCGGATCAGGTGTTTTAGGGAGGCGGGCTGAATAGCCCGGCCCGGCTCCTTTCCATGAGCATCCTCTCCCGTATTCTTATCGCCCCGTGTGACGATCACTACATTCTGCATGGCCAGAATCACGGTTCTGTACGGCTCGGAATTTACCAAATTCGTGGCCCTCTGTCATGCCTGTTCTTCCTACTTCTTGATGAGTTCTGTACAGTCCTCTGTGGAATGGGCGTTCACACGACACTGGGAACACTAGGGACGTCGGGGAAGGGGACATTCCCAAGCCACATGACCCTCCTGATCACAGTTGTAACATTTCACTAGACCGCGTCCCCCTGTGTGGCCTCCGTGCATACTGCCACCTCTTCCCCCGGAAGCCTCGTTCACCCTGTAGGAGGGACGGTCCAATATATCCGTAAGTGCATTGAGAGCGCTGCACTGCTTAGTATTATGAGTCGTGGAAACACAAAACTCATAGTATACATTTTTAGGGATCGTTGAGTACTTCTGTAGTATCGGGCACATCCGAGGAGGATGTCCCATCATCCGGAAAATCTCGCAGTATTCCGTAGCGGTTGTGTTCGGTTGAGGTGGGAACCCCGCATAGGGATGTTGCGGCGGGTATAGCCCCTGCAGACTCATTGCTGCGCCACCCACCGTGGGTGGAACCCCCTGGATTGCCACAACAGAGGGTCCCACACCCGTGCTACGCAGCCTAGGACATTCGATTGCGACGTGGCCTTCAACCAGGCAGTGAGTGCACCAAACTTTCAGCCCTGTTGGTCTTATAGGTTGCATATCCTTGAGATTTTCTGTTAGACTAGTGATCTGATGCTGTAGTCCCACTAAGAAAGGATCCTGCGGAGCTGGCCCCCCTCGATATTCCTGAGGATAGCCCGCTATGGACTCTATCTTCATGGCCTGTTCTAAAGCGTCCTGTAAATTGTCAATCTTCTGCTGTGTGAGGGCGGTTCGTGCCAAGGGCAGCAGAGCCTTGATGAACCAATCCCTCTGATGGTTTGGATCGATCAGGTAGCTGAGTTTCCCAATCGCATCCTTGAATCGCCGCATCAGCTCCCATGCGGTCTCTTCTTTTTGCTTAATCTCCCAGAGCTTGGACAGACCCTTCTGGTCCGTCTGGGGTAGTTTGAATTCACAGAAAAAATCCCACTTTACGTCCACAAGTACAGGATTAGGGTGGGCCTCAGACCACTTGATGAACCACCGCAGATCCCTCTCTTTGAGCATGGTTTGGAACTCTATTAGCTTCCCTGCATCTGGCATCTGCCGAGCCCTCCATATGGCTTCGCAGAGATACCAGTGTTGCTCTACATCATCGTTGCCCCAGCCAGAGAATTCTGGATACCGGGTGAATGACCCGGCCATATTGACTGGTGAAGGGGTAACCAGGATAAACCCTCTGGGTCCTGGTTGCGTAACTGTATCATTGGGTAATGCAACACTACTAGTGATGCTACTACTGACGTATGTCACTGTCGACAATGAACTGCTGTGCAATTGACTTAATGCTTGTAACTTAACGAAAATATTACTTAAATGTTGATAAAGTACCAGGGGAAGGAAGGGATCCTTGCCATGAAAATTGTTGGAATTAGGGCTACCTAGAGAGATGAATGTCGTCCACTCTTGAAATAACCGCTACATTGTGATGTACCATTCACCATCAGAAACTTCTTCGAGCTGCCCTCCTGTATCGTCTTCGTCAGTCATCGTCTCTCCTTTTCTCCTGGTCGGGCTCCCATGCACCCGCCGTACTCCCATAACAGTCCCTTCTCTTTCCAGGGTATCCGCCAGAGTGTCCATAATCTCTATCCGCTGATGTGCCTCCTCTTGATTCTTCCAGTCGTTTTCCCATCGTCTTAACTCCCGCATCACCCTTTCTCGCCACCTGTCAGCAATCTGCGCCCGCCGATGTGAACAGCGCTCCCTTAACCTTCTCACAGCCTCAGCATCCATCCCCACTCCCCTCTTCACACTTTATGTAGCATTGGTCCCTTCAGCCCTTCCCCCAGCACTAGGGTTTTATGCTTCCATGCTTGACTTTTGAAATTCCAGCAGCCTGTCATCCACCATTAGGGCCTTAATCCACAGCAGAATCTCCTTGATCAGTTTCCCTCTTAACCCAGAATGGAAGATAGCTTCAGCCTTCGAGAAGGATTGGTAGCATTCTACAGCAAAGTCTACGATATACCCGTTCAAAGAGGTCTCTACTCAAAAATCCACCGCGCAGGTCAATTCATTGTCCAACCGATGCAGAGCCACCAGATCCCCGTGCACCCACTTGTGGTTTATCTTGCGCAAGCTATCCCTAGGAACCTTTTTCTGTAACCTCCACAACCAATTATAGAGGTCACTAGGGAACTTTCCCCAGAGGATCTCATAAGTGTCACTGGAGGAATCTGAGAAAAGGACAAGATCCTTAAGCACACTTTCCTTTTGATTCATCAACTCCGCTTGCTGAGCAATGAACTGGTCTAGATGGTTATCCCACCATCTCCGTATTTCGCCTTCATAGATCCTTAATACCATGATCTAGTTCCCCTCATAACATGTAGGTCCCGACAACGAAACCATTTTTTGGCGAGGAAACAGGTCTCGCAAGCAAGACCCAGGTTCAAGGGTTGAGGCCAACAAAGGAATCCGTTGTAGTCTAGAACCACACCGGCATTATCACCCTACTCCGGGGAGAAGAGAGTCTCACTCGAGGCATGCCGCAACTGTTACAGGTCAAAATACCTCCTCATCAGCTCAGAGGGGAAGACAAATATGGAAGAAGTACAAAGACCTAAATTAAACCTATTTCTGCCAAGGTAACGCATATATAGAACAGAACAAGAGTGTTATAACGCAGACAATCAGTACATTGGCCGTGTTAGTGGCTAGGGCAATGCTCTGTTTACACTGGAGGGAAGTGTTACCCGTGTTTTAAGTTTTAATTGGGAAAAGAGCGCGGAGAATGATTTGAATCTACGACTTTCCCTCATAAAGGAGTCAGTTCACAAAGGAAACTGCAGAAGCACCAGTTCATTATTGGTCATTGCCATGGGAGACTGAACTCCAAAAGAGGCAAAAGCATGGATATCAAAGAAACATCTAAGCTTTTTCCATTCCAAACTAGTGGAAAGAGAAGGGCAACAATGGCCTTCTCCCTCTCCTATAAGAAGGAGCTGAAGGCTCTTAATTGAGGGTCGAAGGATTGCTCAAGGTTCTTGTATACTTGTGGAATAGAGAATAGTGTGACATTGTGAAGGCCAAGATTCAAAGAGGCTCCTAGAGAGCTTGTTGACTTGGACTTCTTCACTTGAAAGAGAAGAGAGATTGGGAGACTAAGGAGGGCTTGGTACAATCGATGGTTGTAATCCTCCTTCTTTCAAAATCAATAGAACTGTGTTCATTTTGTCCATTCAATGCTTAATATTGTCATTATTGTTTGAACATTTACATAGTATGATATGAATGGCTCAGATGTGTATAATCTAGATGTTTATTGTATATTGATTTAATTGATAGGATACTTGTTATATTAGAAATTGCATGGGTTCTTTGACTGATTGCAGGTCTCAGATTTGGAGCCGGTGAAGAAGGACTCTTGCTTCGCTGCGCAGCGCTCTCCAAAGGATTCCAAGACCGTCAAAGAGGTAATTCTCTATTGTATTCCTTCAAGTTATTTCAAGCTAATATGAACATGCTCATGCCATCTTTGTGAACAGCATAGCTAATCTTACTGTCTGCCTCGGGCACCGGAAAGCCCTGAGAGGGATATTCGAAAACCAACAACCCAAGCAGTTTACCCTATAGCAGAATTAGCGACTCCGCTGGGGATTTTCCCCCATAGTTTCTGGACTATTTATTCCTTCCTTTCTTCGCTTCTTCTCTATTCAAAGATCCTTCCGACCATTTTTTGATGCCCAGTAGACATACCAAACGCTTGCAGAGTTCAATCCTGTTCCTGTCTGGCCAACTGAAGAGCTTTTCCCTGGTTAACGTGACCTATGCAGGCTATCCAGTGCGTTATAACGTGGTCTATGCTTAAATACAGTGCGTTATAACACTGTATTTTCTCACAGACAGAGCGTTACTCAGCCAAAAACCTTGTTGTTCACTGCTGTGAATGTGTTTTAGCTATAGAGTTTTTTGGCCATCAGTACCTTTCACCGACTGAATCCCTGTGCTTGTCTACTAAACTGGCATTGTTATTTGTTTCTCTTATTTATTTAGTGTGCAAAACATTTACTTTTTAAAAGAGAAAATATTTTTTTTATTATTTTTCTGCATCTAGCTAAGTTTATTCTGAAAGTTTTAGTTCACAGACTGTTAAAAGAGGTAGATAGAAGTCTGAATCTTCAAAAGATTGAGCTGTGTTATTTACATGTTGGTCCATGGATGATTGAAAAAGAAACCTCTCCCTGTAGAAACATTCTTCATTGAATTTAATATTTAGAGCATGTTTTGCATGTTTTCTTGAGTCAGAGTCTCACTATACTTCATACGTCCATTCCCCCTCCGCAAGACTAATAACAAAGTACACTAAAAATAAAGTGACACTAAAATCAATCTAATCATTCTTTTTTGAGCTCACATAAACAGTAGTTCAGGCTAGGATCTTGGGTTAGGAAAGTGAGAAAACTACCCAAGATCTCAAAACTTAAAAACTAGAGTCATTAACGAGTGAAATCCTGCTGCACTCATATTATCAGGACCGTTCCTTTACCGGAGCTCAGCGCGAGACAACAATTGGGTGCATTAGAAGGTAGCCCGCCTTCGACTGCATCCTGTGGGTGTGTTATATATTGGGGTTCCCTTCGGGGATGTCGAAACTAGATCAGGGATCTAGGTATTCTGCCCATATAGCACATTGTCCTTGACCGTGGACCCCCCTGATGATGTCTGTGATTTGAGGTATCCTTAGTGGCCATACTTTTAGGGACTTACACAAGGTGACTGGGACGGGTTGTCCTGGTACCTGAAACAAACGGACCCACTCTGTCTTCGGTCTTTAGGAGGGTACTCGTCTTCACGAGAGTGCTTACACCTATCGTCTGAGGTTCGGACGAAGCTCTAGAGTGACCGTAACTATACTTTCGACCAACCCTCTCTGTATACTATTGTGATACTGGATTTCATCACCAGTGAACGGTAGTACTCAGACAGGGCACCCTATTCTGGCTGCTTGCTGATTGATTGTAGAAAGTCCTTTTTCTTTTTGTTAAGTGTGTGGTTACTGTCATTTGAGACTTCATAATAGATCACAATTTAATAAAATTTGTTAAAATTAAACCGGTCACCGTGGCGTCCCCTGACCCATGCCATCTGTCTCGACGACAGCAAGGTCTACCTCCTCTCAACCTTGAGGAAGAACTGAACCTTGGTGAACCCACGCCTTCTACGGAAGAGCAGTCTCCTCTGACTAATCTTGATTATCACATAGACCCTTGTCAGCTGAAACTCCCGGAGGACCCTTTCACTGAAGGCGTTGTACCTAATTACAATCCTCCTCTCACTGATCCATTAGGGCCTGTGATAATCCAAATTACACCACGCCAAGATATGTCTGCGGCAACACCAACATCTATTTCTCCACCAACGTCCACAGGGTCGATACCAATGGTAACCATTCCTGGTTCGCCACCATCCTCCTCGCCGGTGGTCAGTTCTATGCCATTACTGGGTAACCCCAGTAGTCAACATACACCTACCCCCAATCCTATGGTCAACACAATTGTCAGTAGTTTATCGAACCCTTCGGCATCTACTCCTACCGTGACCACGTCGGGGACCATGGTAGCTCCTCCCACGAGCATGACTACTTCGGTGCCCTTTAGCAACCCTTTCGGTTGGAACCCTCTGTTGAGTTCAAACCCCCTGGCCACTATACCAGGGAGCAGTGTTATCAGTACACAGGTAGCAGGGAATATTTCTCTTCCTATGCAATCCTTAGGACAAATGGGACAACCCATTGTAAATACTATCCCCTTAAGTGGTTCAAACATAGGTGTAGGATCTATATCGTTGCCAAATTATGCAAGTACTAGTATGCCTCTGGGAAACTCTATTGCATCCATTTGGACTAACCAACCCCAACCTTCATCTGGAGTGGGAGGGCACTTTTATGCTAGGGGCAACCAACCGTTTGCCCCTCAATACACTGTACCCTATGGACAACAACCGTATGTTCCTACTCCTCCACCTATGGGAGGTTTTTATCAAAGTCCCACTTACCCTTCTGGTAACACGTGGATGGGAGGACCCTATGGTCCAAGTAATCAGCCCATACTGCCTTGGTTAGACTCAGGGGAAAATCCACAATTTCCTTTCTTTGCAGCTTTGGACATACCCGACATCCATAAGCTGACGAACGACCTCATCAACCACAACCTGCTTTGGCCTCCAATACCGCATAAGATTCCTTCTGATATCCCGAAGTTCGACGGGAAACATGGGGACGACCCGGCCGCACACATCACTACCTTCCATTTATGGTCCATATCCAATTCCATGGTAGATGATAGTGTCTGAATTCAACTGTTTCCCCTCACCCTTACAGGCAATGCCGCCAAGTGGTACATTGAATTGCCACGCGCCGTCATCAATACGTTTGGTGCTTTAGCGACGGAGTTCTTAAAGAACTTCCAACTGCTAATTAGAGTGGAAACTAGAACACAGTTGTTAACATCGCTGCGACAAGACACCGCCACCCACATCTCCGACCATATTCATGAATGGAGACGTAGGAGGAGGCTCGTCAAAGCGCCAATACCGGACCATCTCTTGGCCAATTGGTTTTGCAAGTCTCTTTTACCCCACATCTCTAAAGACATTGGCCTTTCTAGTGCGGTGACAGAAGATCAATGTATTCGTCGTGCCCAAAACCTGGATTTAATCTATTCACAATCCGGCACGCTTTACGATCTACTTCCCCATGCCCCTAGTAACCCAAACCCTCCGGCTACTCAGAAAACCGGAGCTCATGCTGATGGTCTCGTTGGCGCGATCTCTGGTGTAGCCACCAATCAGTCTCGGGGGCAAACCTCCCAGCCATCCTCGGCTGCCACCGCCCCCCATCAAACGACTCCTCTTCCTCCCGCTAAGATAAATTCAGTGCAAATCTCACAAAAACCTAGCGGGAAAAATAAGAAGAACAAGAAGAAAACGTCTTCTTCAGAAGAGCAGTCAGATAATCAGAATAACTCTAATCAGAAAAATGCTGCCAAAAATGACAGAGGAAAGGATAAACCCATGAAATTTCCTTGCAAAATCTGTGCAGAGGATCACTTGACATACAAATGTCCTCGACTGCAGGAATGCACCGATTTTATTGCTAACAAGGATTCTGGGCGAACACCTGCCGTTCTTCACAATCCTTTCCCCAATCAACCGCAACAACATCAACACATGGTTGACAATCCGCCACAACCCCATCAACGGGGCAACAGTGGTTCGTATCCTTCCGGCGAAGGACCATCTGCCATTTATGGCATCGAGAGTGTTGACCTTCAAACTCGCGCCAAGCTTTATGGAAATCCTACCATAGATGCTCAGGAACCTGGAACTAGTTCCAATCTGCCGCCGCCCAACGATTTACATATCGAAAGGCCTACTGTTGAACCTGTAATTCGTCCCCCCAAAGGGACACTTAGATGCACGAATCATAATACCTCTGCACGTGCAGCCCAAAACTACAATATTGTAGAATATTTGGCGCAGGCACCGTCAGCTATGTCTGCTCTTGAAGTATTACAAACCTGTCCAACACAAAGGAAAGCCTTGCTTTCAGCCATTGGTGGAATAGATCCCCAAGATTCCATGCTAGCAATCTTTGATATGGAAAAGGCTAAACCTCGCCTCTCACATCAACTCGCATTCCAGGTGCAGGTTGTGTCGAAAGGGACACCAATCCATCGCACTGTCATAGACGAAGGTGCTTCGACCTGCGTTATGTCACAAGCTTGCTGGCTCCATTTAGGTTCTCCTACTCTAACCCTGCCATCGAATTCCCTCAAAGCTTTCGATGGCCACACTTTCGTACTGAAAGGATACCTTGCTAGCTTTCCCATCACTCTGAGTGGGAAAATGGTAAACGTGGACGTTGAAGTCGTAGAGCGTCATCTTGACTATAATCTATTGCTCGGTCGCAGTTGGTCTTATGCTATGACCGCCATCGTGTCTTCGGTCTTCCAACTCATCCTATTTCCATTGGATGGGAAACTAGTCACGGTCGATCAGCTATCCTTCTACACCCCTGATTATGCCACTTTACCAAGTAGCACTGTACCCCTAATAGGAGGTATCCCTGACTCTTACGTCAATATCGGTACCGGTCTTCTGAAGGCATCTTCCCTACTGGGTTGTTTTCCTCTACCGCCGCCGCAGATCCCAAACACGGTTGCAATGATATCCACCTTTTTAGATGGATCTATCGACCCATGGATCATCCCAGCACCTTCAGATATTGATTCTTATGGAGATCAGATGCCGCTTTCGCCGGTCGATTTGGCTTACCAAGCCATCCAAAGCACATCTGAACCCTCCACTGATATGGTTTCGACCACAGGTACAAACCTCTCTCCCATAACAGTTCTCTCTAAGGAACTCCTCAATGAAGTCTAGCCTACAGACGAAGCTATTCGAGAGATCATGTCATTAGAAGAACGACCTTGGGGAGAGTTTCACCTTCGTACTTCGACGATTGATTCGGAGGCGATAAAAATTGAAATCCCGCCTTTTGACCAACCTGAGATAGTTTCCTTCTCTTATACGACCGTTCACACTATCGATTCAGAAGGGAACATAGTTAATCTTTCCAAGAAACTGCTCATTGATATCTGGGTCAAGACAGGTATCATGGAAAATATTCCGTATTTCTTTTCAAATATCACACCTTTCCAACTTGCTTTCGGCCTGGAGGCAGTACTTCCGATCGAGTGCGAAATCCCATCACTCAAACTTGCCGTTGAAATCCTGCCTGGCACCACCGCCACAGAAGAGCGCTTACTCTCGCTCGATCATTTGGATGGAACTCGTCAAGATGCTACACTAGCACTCGAAGCTCACCAGCACCGAGTTAAAGCTCAATACGACAAATCTGTCAAGCCTCGTTCTTTCCAAGAGGGCGATCTCGTTCTACTATATGATCAAAAGCACAACCTCTTGGGGGCAGGAACACTCCAACCATTATGGCTCGGTCCTTACATCATTACTAAAGCCCTCTCAAAAGGAGCTTACAAACTACAGGACTGTAATGGAATTCCACTCGAGGAGCCCCGCAACGGGCTCTATCTGAAGAAGTATTTTGCCTAGTTTCGCACTAGGCATATGCTTTGTAATTTTATGTATATAAGTTTTGCCTATTTTATTTTGATGCTTCTGGATTATTGTTTTTGGTTTAAGGTGTTTTTCTCATGTAATATTTTTCTTTCGCACAGATGTCATCGCATTCGTTATCATACGTCGGATATGCGGACGGTGATAGTCGTCACACTAGACACATTGCTTCAGCTGCTTGGGTTCTCTATACTCCTGAGTCAGACCTTCTTGGTTCCGGGGGAATTTTCCTGGGTAACGCCACCAATAATGTTTCCGAGTACATGTCAGTGATCCAACTCCTCACGGAAGCGACATCTCGTGACATCTCCGATTTAGTGGTCAGGTTAGATTCCCAACTCATCATTATGCAGTTAAACAATTATTACCATGTCCGCCACCCTGTATTGCAATGTTATTTTTTACGAGTGTGACTTTTAGAACGTCAATTTCAAACAATCACATTCGAACACGTTCCTAGAGAATTTAATGCATTAGCCGATTCTTTGGCAAATTATGTGTTAGATTGGCATTTATAGCATTTATTGTAAAAGATTTACTCATGAGTACATATATTTTTATCACATCAAAAAATACATAAAAATTTAAAAACACAAATCACCAAAAAATATATATACATATATATATGTCATGTCCAGTACATAGTAAACATCAAAAAGAAAAATCTCCCAAAACTTGGGGTGTTTTACAAAATTTGGCTACACTAAGCCATGCTCTGACACTAATACACCTACTCCACCAGCTAAGCCTGATGCTCATAATAGCATACAACTGCTCTAGCTATCCTCCTCAGAGGAACCAGGTATCTCTCCGGCACACCCACAGTATGCCGCTGCAGACGAACTGGAACCTCCCGCATAGGAAGCGGTGGTATACCCATACTCAGACCCTCCAGGTTCCTGGAGAGTTCATGTAAAATTTGGGTATCATCGTCGTCGCTGGCTTCCGCATCCTCTACTAGTGCACCAGCCCCGGGTAGCTGCAATCCTCGCCGTCCATAGCGAGGGGCCCCAACTGGATGGATAGGTGCCACATCTGTGTCAAGCAAGAAAAAGCTTCATGTCAAAACTAAATTTTCACCCCTTTTTTAAACAAAATTTTTTTACATAAACATTCAAAAGCTAAAAACATAAAGACTTCTTTGAAAAAACATTGATCATTTTTCTTACCATCGGGCCCCCACTGGGTGCCAGGAGGCAAGACTAACTCTGGATCACCTTTTAAATTCATCCCTGCATAGGGATAATCCTCAATCATGATGATCTGGGATTCCAGCCAATCAAAAATTCCCTCATCAAAATAGTGACGGACGGGACCCTCTCCAGTCTGTGGAAGCAAAGTGGCCCACCGAGCCTGCCTCGGCTCGCGTGGACCCAACGGCGCTGTAGGGATCCTGGGCCTCATCAGTGGTATCCGCTCCAATATGAAAGAAACAATCAGTGTACTGTACCCAAACTCCCTTTGAGTATGGGTCTTGCATGCAGTAAGCTCTGCTCGGACCCGACGGACCACACCGTCACACCAGTCGAAAACCTGAGGCTGCATGCAATCCAAGGCTAGGAGCATCTGAGCCTTGGTGGCCACATGCTAACTCTTGGCACCTGCCAAGCGAAAAATTATCCATAGTATAGACCGCAGTGGTCTCAGAGTCACCTGTGCAATAGGTATCCGGTTACTCACAGCCTGGGTGCCACATATGCAGTGCGCATGGATCAAATCAGTAGTGGAACGAGGGTCAGCTCTGGACCCCGTCAAATTGGGCCTCACCCCACGACATGAAAAACCAGTCAAAAGTACACATCATCCTTTTCAATGGCGAGCTCATTGCCACCAATCCGAAAGACATGATGCCGTTCGTCCCACTGCTGGATCAGCCACCTTAGGAGGTCCTCTTGACCCCTCATCAGTTCTAAACGGGCATACTTGAGCAATCCGCACCTTCGGAGAGCCATTAAACTTGCCACATCCTTCACCATCTCTCGTTCTTCTCGCTCATGTTCTCTCTCTCGCCAGATACTCATGATTAACAGCTGAACACCTGCAAATGCAACATTTTCAACCAATTAAAACTTGCCTGGACCACTTCAAAATGTAAAAATTGAATTGTTAGAAAGCACGGTGCGCCTAACGCGGGCTCTAGTACAAAACAGAGCGTTCTAATGCAGAACCCCTTCACGGGTTGTGTGTTTAACGCGGATATTGCACTCCTGACCCGCGTTAGGCGCAAATATTTTTCTAGGGCCTCAAAATTTCCTAATTTTGAACCAGCAAAAACTAGCAAAACGACAATTAAAAGATAGCAGGAGGTTCTAGCTCTTACCTGGATCTCGCAGAATCGAAAACTGTGGCCTGAATTGACCGTAATCGTTAGCTGAATTTTTCACCCCTTTTCCACTCTAGAGCCTCTTCACAGCACTCAAAATAGTGAAAATGAAAGTCTTCTGACCTTCTTATAGCAAATTCTGGGGCAGGACTCTCTTAAGTCAGTCGGCAAAGTCATGATTTCTTGTTGTACGCATATCACAACTCTCGAGATTTGGTACTAATGTTCTAATTAGGGATCAAGATTTATGAGCAGACATACTCATGTTTTATCGAGCATTCTTTTTACGGTAGTTTTCTTGCTCGTTAATCCGAAAAACCTCGAGTTCTCTTCTTCGGACTCATTAAACTTATACGAAGTTGGCATCAAGCGTTCTTTTTTTTAGTCTTTTCTTGCTCATTAATCCGAAAAACCTAGAGTTTTCTTCTTCAGACTTGTTAAAACTATGAAGAATTATTGAGCATTCTTTTTAGGAATCTTTTTCTCGCTCATAAAACCGAAAAAATCCCGAGTCGCCTTTGTCAGGCTCGTTAAACTATCAAGACAGAGAACAAGGAGCCATTCTTTTCCTCCTTTTTCAAAGCTCTTTAAACAGAAAAAGTATCGAGTTTTCTCCGTGTGACTCGTTAAAATTTCACGGAGGTATCGAGTTTTCTCCGCGTGACTCGTTAAAATTTCACAAAGAATATTGAGTTTACTTCGTCTCCTCGTACTCATAACAAAATGAGGTAGACGTCCATTGAACATAGATTTCTCACTTTTCCGGATTCGATGGACTAACTTACGGAAAATGAACTGTTTCGGGCTTACTATTATCCCTTTTCCGTGCCCAGTTATCAAGACATGACAAAGGTACCCCAATGGAGTCGTCTTTTACGACATTTTTCAGACTCTCTAAACATGAAAATTCACCGATTTTACTCGTCTGGACTCGTTAAACCTAATCAGACAGGACATGGAGTTGTCTTTTATGAAATTTTTCAGACTCTCTAAACATGAAAAATTCACCGAGTTTGCTCATCTGGACTCGTTAAATCTAATCAGATGGGGCACAGAGTTGTCTTTCCTGACATTTTTCAGACTCCCTAAACATGAAAAATTCACCGAGTTTACTCGTCTGGACTCGTTAAACTTAATCAGACGGGGAAAAATTTGGACAAAATGGATACTACCTCTGTTACATTTCCAAAAAAGGTCGATTTGGCAGCAAAATTCTTGAACATGGCACTTCCCAGAAAACTCTTTCGTAGTTAGCCGAACCCTACCATCTATGAGTATTAGCCTTCAATTCCCAGTGCTCCTGCACCGGTAAAATCCTAACAAACTCTTTGGTGTTCAAAAACGCTTCAGCTGCCTAGTACCCTGCTAGAGTGCCTTCTATTGTTCAAGCAGATCTCGTTATCTATTGCTCCTGTTATCAACCAAACCGTTCATTATGCTAGAAATTATTTGTCGTCTGACGTTCCCATTTACTCTTCCTTATCTCAAATCATAAACAAAATCAGTTGGTTTCTATTTCGTGTTGACTGATGTAGGACGCCTCAGTGCCTACCTTTCAACAGATCACTTCCTATCGACTTCAACACCTTATCTAGGAAGTTGATCCAGAAACACATCAGTACCCAGATACTTGCAGACATCAGTGGTAGGTAGTCTTGTGTTTGATCAAGGGTCTTCATCATTGGCTCTTGGTTGAATGATTCTACGAGTGTTCGACTTCAACTCCTTTTATTCACACTCGCTAGATTGTACTGGGCATCTTAGGGACAATCATCATTATCGGTGGCCACCTTCGCGTCTGTTAACAGTTTTCATTATCGACTGGTAATCAGACGATTTCTCACATGTTCGACGACAACTCCTTCATTCACATGTTGAGAAATATGCAGTTTAAGTGAATCGGCGGTCAAGACCTTGGGGCAAAGGCTACACCATTAAAGTTGTGTTCCCTTCCCCAAGCTGTGATATTGTTTATGGAGACAGCTTCTTCAGCCTGATCCTGTTATGACAGACACTTCCACATTGTGCCTATTGGTGGATAGATTCTTCATATCTCTATTCTAGATAAATCATGTTGTTTAAAGCTACTGAGCATGGGACATGCCCGACTCTAGGAAAATACTATATTTTCTGACATATGTTGTTGTTTCAGGTTTTCCTCAGTCTTTCAATCTCTCTCTATCTCTACAAATTATAAAGTATTTCGGCCATCGTCTTCGTCTCTGACCTCACACTTTAGGGGGCATCTGTTATAGGTCAAAATACCTCCTCATCAGCTCAGAGGGGAAGACAAATATGGAAGAAGTACAAAGACCTAAATTAAACCTATTTCTGCCAGGGTAACGCCTATATAGAACAGAACAAGAGCGTTATAACGCAGGCAATCAGTACATTGGCCACGTTAGTGGCTAGGGCAACGCTCTGTTTACACTGGAGGGGAGCGTTACCCGTGTTTTAAGTTTGAATTGGGAAAAGAGTGCGGAGAATGATTTGAATCTCCGACTTTCCCTCACAAAGGAGTCAGTTCACAAAGGAAACTGCAGAAGCACCAGTTCATTATTGGTCATTTCCATGGGAGACTGAACTCCAAAAGAGGCAAAAGCATGGAGATCAAAGAAACATCTAAGCTTTTTCCATTCCAAACTAGTGGAAAGAGAAGGGCAACAATGGCCTTCTCCCTCTCCTATAAGAAGGAGCTGAAGGCTCTTAATTGAAGGTCGAAAGATTGCTCAAGGTTCTTGTATACTTGTGGAATAGAGAATAGTGTGACATTGTGAAGGCCAAGAGTCAAAGAGGCTCCTAGAGAGCTTGTTGACTTGAACTTCTTCACTTGAAAGAGAAGAGAGATTGGGAGACTGAGGAGGGCTTGGTACAACCGATGGTTGTAATCCTCCTTCTTTCAAAATCAATAGAACTGTGTTCGTTTTGTCCATTCAATGCTTAATATTGTCATTATTGTTTGAAAATTTACATAGTATGATATGAATGGCTCATATGTGTATAATCTAGATGTTTATTGTATATTTATTTAATTGATAGGATACTTGTTATATTAGAAATTACGCGGGTGCTTTGACTGATTGCAGGACTTGGATTTGGAGTCGGTGAAGAAGGACTCTTGCTTCGCTGCGCAGCGCTCTCCAAGGGATTCCAAGACTGTCAAAGAGGTAATTCTCTATTGTATTCCTTCAAGTTATTTCAAGCTAATATGAACATGCTCATGCCATCTCTGTGAACAGCATAGCTAATCTTACTGTCTGCCTCGGGCACCGGAAAGCCCTGAGAGGGATATTCGAAAACCAACAACCCAAGCAGTTTACCCTATAGCAGCAACCACATGTAGAAGGGGAATAGATCAATTGCAGGGGAAGGATCCGCAACTCATGATTATTATTGAATTTATTGCATAAACATATGTATATACACAAGAACATTCATAGAGCGTATAGGTATCAAGAAAATAAAATTTTAAATCACCATAACCAACATGCATACATATGAATTACACAATATGACAGCAACCTGCAATTGTATTGATATCTTCATCCACAACCATAGCTACATAGCTTCTTATAGTCTGATATAGATGCCTTACATAACATAAAGGTAAATGAGAGAACCCTAGGAACTACAAAGATATCCTGGATATTCTCCTTCAGTCGCTATACATTCCTTCTCCTGTTGCCTTTCTTTCGGCTGGGTGACTGCTATTTATTCACCCACTTTTGCAACTGTTAGTTCCTCTTTTTCTTCTTCTTCAACTGCTTCCGGATTCTCTCTTGTTGTCTGTGTGTTTCGCTTTCTGTCTTCTGTTGTATATTCTCATGCATCTGCTTTCTTCAGCTATGTCCTGCTTCTGCGCCACCTCGATAGCTCCGCGGCTTGCTGTAGTTGCGACTTGGTCACGATTTCCATGTGTCATCATGCCGCAACCCAAAAATCCCTCCTATATTCAAAATTCAAAATATTCAAACTGGGTTTCCAAAACAAGGGCCCCAACAGGAATGGTCTCACTACACAAATTTGTTAAGACAATGTCTCATTTCTTTGTCCCCTTTTGAGGATACTTTGGTTTGGTATTGTTTTCCTTGACACCTAGGATGTCCTTTTTCCTCCTTAGATCAGCTACTCACAAGTGTATTTTCTGCTCCAAAATATATTGTATACTCAGCCCTAGTAAATCTACTTCTGATGGTGGATTTTCTCATCAAATCATTGTATAATCAGCTACATATAAGATCAACAACTCAGAGTGAATTATTTCTCTAATTCACTATATATTAATCCTTTAACAACAAACTTGCTCACACTCATTAGGTCCACCATCATGACTATACATTAGCCCTTAAATACACATTCATAGCTCCTAGATCTCAGCCTTCTTGTCTAGATCTTGATTCCTTATTTCTTTCAGTGATAAGATACATGGTCAGTCCTTCTTGGATCTTTTTCCAAGTCTACCAGACCCATATAACCCTTCATCTAGACCATAGATGCCCCGTTTCCACATTTGATCTACTACAACACTTTGTTCAGACCTTAAGCGCTCTGGATTTTTCCTTTAACACCCTTGATTTGACCCTTGGAACCTCAAATATGATCCTTGGTTTACCAAAGCTAACCCTCGAGCTTCCAGATCTAAAACTCAACACCTTTGTCTTAGAAGCATTAGCCTTTAGGCCATATTAGGCCTTAACCACCTTGCAACCTTCTCTAACCCAAACCAGGCTACTAATTTGTGACTTGACCCTCTAAAATATGGCCTCAAAAGACCTGCAGACAACCTAACCATCCTACGACTCTTCTCTCCCTTCTGTGTATAGTCTTGAGCAGTCTCGGTCCCTTTCCAAATACCTTAGAAGCCTTATTCTCTACCTAGAACTATAAAAATAGGGATTCAACCATTCTCCAATACTCATAACAGAACACGGTTAGGTCTCTAACTTCCACGACCTTGCCTTAGAAAACTTGGGTTGCTCGCACTAGTTTTCCACCTTCATTAGGGTTTGTTGCCTTATGAATATAACTCGACCCTCTTATGGCATGCTTAGTACAAGAGGAATACATCTCTCTTTCACACGATGTGTCATGAGCCTCTTCTTATATTACTTTTATACTTTCCCTCTGTCTACAATGAACTCTCGATCATACTATCTCAATGAGAAGCTCTCTATCTTCATATCAAGGTAAACAATTGATAGAGAAGAGGATGATTATCAACATGAATTTTTGAATCCAAACATCATAGCTCCCCCTTAATATTGAGAAGGTAACTCTACCTATAATGTAACCATCTACAATTTTCTATTAATCCTAGGATTTTATAGCTCCCTCTGAAGCTCTGTTTTGGATGATCATCTAGCCTTTAATCATGTGTTATCCATACGAGAGATGAGACTTCCATGAGGCAACTGATCCATGATAGGGAAGATTCCTTTGCATTCAGGTGACTATATATATACGACTATTTCTTATAGGATCTTATGCTTATCATGCTCGACAAGACATAGAATCTGTCATGTACCTTCTTCAGGACAGCTTAGATTTCGTGTAGATGAGTGTTTCCCTAAAACAGATTGTTCCATAGTGCCATGCACTTATTTTCTTAGTTTATATTCAAAATAGTGGCTCCATGTGTGTTACGTTTATCAAAAGTGATGTATTTTATTTTACTAGTAGATCCCATGAGCTTCTTCATAAATAACATTTAAAAAGATGAACTATTCGACTGTTTTTTTCACAACAAGACTATAACACAGTTGTAAATTTACAAGAGATTCAATATATTATCATGGCTTATCGACTAAAACATAATGCAGTAAATGATGTTGAGCTAGATATGCCATATATATAGAAGAGAGGATATAGCGCAAGAGCATATGTTGATACAAACTACCAGAGATATGATGCCATTACCATTACATTGATTCTCATGGCATTAGAATGAGTAGACCAGATCATTGGAGGGACATGTGGCCACAAATGAGCGAGAGTGAGGAACAGTGAGGATTATGTGATGATCATTAGAAAGATGTCATTTCATAATGCGATCTTCTATGTAATGTGGTGATGTCGCTTCAAATAGAGGTGGCAATGCCAAATGCAATGCTCTGGAAATTATATAATGACATAGATAATAAGTCAGATCCAAGGCTCGAAAGATAGTTAGAGAACCAAGCTACTAGAAACCTGTTATAGGTTTCTTGAAAGAAAGAGCCCATTTCTAAGATTTATTTTCACAGGAAAATGTATGTATAGAGCCAATGTTTCTTACAGCTTGAAGATATTCGATCAGTCTTCAAAAAAATGCTTGGAAAACCTTAGATCAAATTTTCTCATGAAGATAATGTGGAGTGAAATAAATTTTAAGACGATCATGCATTTCCAATTGTTCCACTATTACATATCAGGATATCCATTGCCAAACATGAATTGATCTCAATCCTTCTTGTTGATAATATATTTTTTCAAAATAGACAATGTTGAATAATTTCTCCAATCTTTCTAATTGTCAAGTATTCCATATGTAATTAAGACTTTTTGCTATATTCAGTTTGCAAGCGTGGGATTTTTTTGGGCCCTATAAGGGTGAGGATATTATACTCAATTTATCAAATAGACAAATCACCTATTAATTAGTATTCTCCCTATTTTTAGGTGTTCATCAATGTCCCATGGTATTTCAATGCACTATACTACATGTTGAGCCCTTTCTTGACACAACGTACCAAGAAAAAATTTGTAATTGCACATGAAGGAAAAGTCACAGAGACCTTCTACAAGTATGTGAAATTCCTTCTCTGATGTAGTGAAAATATGCTCAACCTCAATTGAAGACTCTGATTATATATGATGGAATGAAGGATATATTCAATGAAAATTTCCTAGAAACTTATTTAATACTTGATTTTACTTGTAGATTTATATCTCTAGAGTATGTGCCTATACAGTATGGGGGACTTAGCAGGACCAAAGATGTATATTTTGGACCTCACAAGCCTGCAGTAGAGTTCTCCATTAGAGTTGGGGAGAAAATCAATCTTGAGATCAAGGGAGTGGAGGTAATGTACGTAAAAAATTTCTCAAGTTTGCAGATTTTGTGTCAGTTCCTGCATTTAAATTTAGCTATTTCGCCACGGGCTTGTTTCCAATATACTTCCAAATTTGATGAGTTTAGTTTTGGATATAAATTTTATGGGTGTTGGGAGTTGATCCTCAAGATCTATGCGATTGGGATTTTTCTTTGTTTTTGAATTCTCACATTCAAGTTGTCTGTTGTTCAGGCGGGAGAAACAATTTTGTGGGACCTCATAGTTTGGAGTATGTGTAATTCATAATGATATTGTATTCTCTTCATTGATGAATTTTCAATGTGTGATTTTTTACCTAATCCATTGCATTATCAATGTGTCAAGGCTCAAAACTTGACATAGATGCCAACTACTTCTTATGAACGTTCGTAGGAACATGAATCCTAATTTTTGTAGGTTTAAAATTTATCACAAGTTTTCTCTATTGTGGTCGAATTTGTGGAGGTTATCTCAAAATTTATTTAATGTACCATGGATCTAAATTTCTTATGAACTTTCAACACTATAACAATATTTGGTGCAAATTGTTTATCAATTCTCACTTGGTTAGGGTTATAGATGTAAATGAAAACTTTGTGTGCATGCATGAGAGTTGGGTGCAAATACAAAATGTTGTGTATCATTAGTGTGATAAATATGGGATAGTGCAAAGCATAGTTTTTAATATTAGTCTAAGTTTACTCGTACCTAATCAACTCAGTCAAGTTGATTGTTGGTTGAACGGTTAATTGTTAGTTCAATGGGCAGAAGATCTTGCAGGCACAAATACCAAGGGGAAAAATGGAGCCCATCATGGGGTAATCTTTGTAATTCTCCACTACTACTACCTTCCATGCTTCCTAAAACTCCTCTCCAACCTCAATATCAGTTATACTAGTAGCATGAGCAACAACACTATGCTTAGTAGAACAAACTACAGGATAAATACTTCCCTCACGAGTTACCATGTGCCATGCTTGGTCTCAGTGGTTCTCTTCCTTCAACTCCTATTTCAACTACCATATCTTCATTGGAACCAACACCTCGAACTCCACTAGACAACAATTCACCATTTTGTAGTAGTGATTCACCATGATTTTACAAGATAATATAATCTCGTAAATTACATATACATATTATATTATTAATAAAATCGCCTTCCATTTTTCCTATGTATTGTGGGGATTCTCCTATTTATTATATATATAAATTTAGGGGGGTTCTTAAAATTTTCCCTAGTTATAAACATAAATTTGCAATAATCAAAGCAGTAGATCGAAATAGATTTGATAACATGTTAAGACAGGTAACTAGAAATAGTAGTAATATCATAGCATAAGAGTAGTGTTTTCAAAATATTACATTGTCCTCAATCATAGGTTCAAAACACCTTATGATCAGAAAAAAGTGATACAAAAAATGATACAAGTCTACAATATCAATCATCCACTATCCGTGATGATGATCGCGATAAAACACTACAGCCCATGCCACCTTACTCAAAAATCTCCTGAACTGTCCTAGAACTCTGATAACATATCTCTGTAAGGGGAGCGGAATTTCATCTATGGTAGTCTCTGGAATATCTAAATTCAAATGCTCTAGATGGCTTTCCAGATTGGTTAGGACCTCTACTGTCTAATCTTATGTTGGTGGTGGTGTTGCAGCTAGTTTCCTGTCAAAAGGATGGAGAGTGGCTGGTCGACATGGATGCACATCTGCATTTGAAATTTTTGTCATCAGTTTTGGATGATTCAAAAAAAAAAAAAAATTAGAATTTAAAACATTTGAAAATGGTTTTTTACCTGACTCATCCCACTATGTCCCTGGAGGAAGAGACATCTCTCGGTCGCGGCAGAAATCTATCCCAGCATAAGGGAAATATTCTATCATGAAGACTTGATTCTCCAACCAATGGAAATATGCTGGGTAAAATGAACAACCTCGCCGCCTTCACTATGATGGGCCATCAATGTAACCCATCAAACCATTTGAAGCTCTTTGACTCTACCATGATCAACTATAATAAGCTTTGGGGCCAGTAGAGGAATCCTCTCTAGAGAAAATATAACCACGATCACTCCATATCCGAAGTTTTTCAACTTCGAGTTTTTTGCTCTAGTCAGTTGGCCTTTGACATTGGCCAACACTGCCTCACACCAATTGAAAATGGTGCCTCTAAAGCAGTCAATGGCAGTTTTCATTTGGGATCTTGTAGCGACATGTGGAGTTGCGCTCCCACACAACCTGGTTATTGTAAATGAAACTACTTTAAGCTCAGGACGAAAAATGGTTTTTATGTCAATGCGTTTATCCTTGGGGTCTGCTTCTTCATTGCAAAATTCTTCCTGGAGGCTAGCGACAAACTGGCGACCTGCCCTAGCCCCAAATAAAGAGAGTGGTTCGCCCCTCTTTGATAAATCAGTGAGGAAGTATATATCTTCTAGCTCAATCTCGATCTAGTGACCTCCAATGATAAAGCATTGCTCCTGAACTTCCCATTTGTTGACTAGCCAGGTAAGCAAATCCACTTGAGCCCTCATACCTTGAATGGACCAAAATTTGTACAAACTTCATTCTCTTAAAACACGTAATGTAGGTGAATGTAACATGGCAGCCTCATCAACTTCTTCATGTTCACGTTCTCTCCACTCAAGCATGGTAAATATCCTGCAATGGACAAATTGAAACATTAAAAAAAATTTGAATGGGAAAATTTGGTTTAAATTGGGAGATTTGTTCATTTTATTTTTTCTTATGGTGCCTTTGCACTTTACGCATAGAGACAGTGCATGTATTTTCATGTGTCTTGTGCATAAGGTGCGGGACCCCGACAATTTTCCCTTTACAAAATTGTTGAGCTCCGCAAGTATCATGTGTTTTACCTGCGGAGCCCCGTGAGTGAATTTTTGAACCTATTTTTCTCCTTAAAAATAAATCTAAGCCCTAAATTGAGAAATTAAATGGACAAAAATGAAGGTAAGGGTGATGTGGATTACTTGAAACTGATGGTTTTCGATTCTAATGGGCGAATCTTCCGCAATCTTCTCTGGAACATTTTTTACCAAAAGCTCTCAATTTTCACTCTGAAATCAAATGGTAAAAATGATTTACAAAAACCCCCTTTTATAAGATTTTTTTAATAAATAGAATATTATTTCGTTTATTTTTCACTTTCAAAAGTGTTTTTCCAAATTATTTTTATTAATCATAGACATGTATGTTTAATTTTTTTATTTTTTGTGCAGAATACAAGATTTTTTGGTTAAAATGGTCATTTTGATGAAGGAGTATACGTTTTATCACTTTTTCGAACTCGGTAAAATTATGAAAAAAAGAATGAGTAAATTTTTATCACCTTTTCGAACTCGTTAAAACTTACAGAAAAAGAGAAACTACTGAGTACACTTTTATCACTTTTTCGGACTCTTAAAAATTACGAAAAAGAAAAACCTTGGAGTTCTCTTTTAAGCCCTTTTTCAGACTTTCTAAAGATGAAAATATTGTCGAGTATTTGACTATTCAAACTCATTAAAGGAAATGAATAGTCGTCCCTTTAGTATAAGTTTACCATTTTCCAGACTAAAATGGACTATTTACGAAAAGGGTATACATTGACTAATCATGGTCAATAGAGTTCTCTCCTGTATTGTTTTACCCTTTTTTGAGCCTAAGAGACTAAATTTACAAAAAAGTACACCCATGGAGTTTTGTTAAGTTTTTCTTCTGACTCCTTAAAAATGAAAAACACCGAGTTTGTCCTATACTAGACTCATTAAAATTTAACAGTAATGGACATATCGATTACAAATGGGAACAGACCACTCCTTCTTAGGGTTCGATTTTAAACTAAGTTGGACTCATCTGCAGGATGAGCTTATATAACAAGCAAATGTTATCCTCCTCAAGCTTGTAAAAAATAAAAAGGTACTTTCTAGAAATGGTGGGGGAAAAAGAGAGAAAACGAATTCGTTTGTCACACTTTGTTTAAAAAGTAGTCTACCACTCTTGAACACGACATTTTTTGTCACACTTCTACCTGGGTTGGGAAAATCCTTTGCGTATCAGTTAATTAAACCATATTAAATGTTCTCAACCATTTTATGGTTATTAGCTTAAGTCAATTATCACCAAACCATTTGCAGTGTCGTTATGTTTTCAAGAGGATAGTTCAAATAAACCATTCATTTTAAACAATTGTCTCCATTCATGTTGACCATCCCTGAGTCAATCCTTGCAATTTTTTTTTTACAAAACTTGATCTAATGGTTTCGTGTCGTGGGTTTTCCTATAACGGATCACTTTCTATCGATGACAGCTCATCATTTAGGAAGTTGATCTAGAATCCTTCAGTACCTTGGGATCTGCATGCCTTAATGACAGGTTTCTTGCCTTCGACGATAGGTTACATCATTGACCTTCGATCTAATGATTCCGTGAAATGTTCGACTTCAGATCATTTATTCACATTTCATGGATTGTACTGAGTACTTTGAGAGCCATTTTCATTATTGGTGGTTTCTCTCACACTTGTTAACAGTTCAAATCATTGATTGGTAATCAAGTGGTTTCTACCATGTTCGACTTCGACACAATCAATCGCATGGATAGAAACGTACTAGTTCAGGTAGCGGAAATCAAGACCCTGGATATAGTTTCCAACATCTAGGATGCGAGGATTTTTATTATTCATTATGCAGTAGACTATTCATGACAAATGGCTGCATCCATACTGCGTCTACTATTGATGTAATATTAGAATCATTTCTATACCAAAACATTTTAGTTAAGATTTGGTTTAGTTAGTTTTTTCTCTGAGTATGGGAATTCCTACCTCAGTGATGATATCTGTATATATGTTTGCATTGAATGCTTTTACAATATTCTGACTGGGGTGTCCACACAATAATCCTCGAAATGATAAAGCACATCACTCTTCGAATGGTCTCAAACTTCAGACATTAGGGGGCAATCTGTTACACTAAAAATTGTCACCATGATGTTTTACTGTCTGTATGGGTTCATCATTACTCATATATTACTCCCTTATAGGTCTACAAACATCAAGTTCCTAATGCCAAGCCTTGAAACTGAGAGAAAATCTTATAAAAGTCATAAAAATAATTGTACCACACTTTCTCTTAGTATTACCTGCAGTGCCACATTTGTTTGCTATAGAACATGTGGAGCCAGCCGCACTTTCTCTTCATTTAATGTGCGATTCCCTATAAAAGGTAAAGTGAAGGCGGAAGTAAAATTTGGAAGCCCAGCTGGTTGAATCTGGAAGCTTCTGGAAGTAATTAAACAGTGTAAAGTTCGATCCTTTCATGTACATTCATCCCTCCATTAAAGGAGCCTACCCCTTGGTATGTGGAACTTATTCCCTTGAAAGAGGATTCTATCCCCTCTTATTTGGAGCTGCAACCTCTTCTATTTTGCTATAAATTGAGGCCATAGTTCAGCCTCAAGGGGAGTTAGGCTTTGAGATTTTTTGAGGGGAATTTCTGGATAAACTCATACTCTCTTAACTGATTACCATATGGGAATGATTACACACTCATGCGTATGTTATTTGAGAGAGTGAAAAGGCTTTTCAAAGTAGATGAAATGCTTGTTCTGGACCCCGGAAGGACCTATACGACATCAAGGCGGACACGGATGTAAGGCTCCTTCTTTCATCAAAGATAATACAAATTCATCTTGTTTTTCAATGAGTTTTTTATTTAAATATCTTATTTCTTGAACTCCTTGATCATCAAGATAGATTTATGGTTTATGAATTAGTCTATATTATGCAGGTGCTTCTAATTCTTTCATGTTTGTGATTACAGATCCCAAAAGGAAATGTATTCAAAGTGACAGGAAAGAAGACTATGATCAGCGCTGGACTACAGGTAAGTCCTAAATCCTTCATTATAGATAATTCTAGATCAAATATAATCTAGAGAAAGTAGCTAACATATGTTTGTTTGTTTCTAGTTATTGTAGGATACTAGGGAGATTTGTCTTATCCGCAAGAACGATTTATCCGTCCAACAGTAACTACACTTCCAACTCTATCATAACTTTTCCACTTCAGTTCTAACTAAGTCCTCCATGCATGAACCACAATTAAACCCTAGGAATTCCGTAATTCCTTTAGCCCACTGATTTTCCAAATCTATTCATTGAAATAAAGTGCTCCAACAGAATAAGTTCATGTTTATTGTCGGATTATTATTAAGGGCTAATAATAATCGACATGCATCTATTTTTGTATTCACGATCTATAAATAGACTTCGACCAATATTCTAAAAATAGAATTTCATCTATTTTTCACGTTTGACCAACCATCTACAAATAGCATCCTGCAACTTATAGAATATGCTCACCATCTCTAAAAATAGACATAGACGTAAAAATAGTGTAGAAATTTGAATAATAGATCACTTATTCACCGTGATTATCCTGATTACACACTATTTCAGCTTCATGCATAATACATAATCTCTTCTACCATTGATCATCAATTTGACGAATTAGAAGCAATCACATGCGCACATTAAAACATAATCAAGCACACATATAACACGGTATGTAATGGGGAAAGCTTATAGATGAAAAACCCAAACTATATGTATATTATAATGATAGATAACATGTAACAATACATAGCACAAATCTCCTCACAAGCTCTCAGCACTATCTCACATGCTACACACTAACTAGCTCAGATATGAACAAGTCACAAGTTCAAATCTCCTCCACCTATTAGCCTGCCTCTACTACGCAATCCAAGATGAATAATGATGAGATCCAAGTTCAAATCTCACTGGCTTGTACTGTGCAATCCTCATTGGCAATCTTAATCAATGTGTATGCAAATCTCATGCACAGCTATGGTCACAACTAACAGTAGACTCACCCTTTCACCCACCTCTAACACTAGTCTCCACTGAACTGTCCATGCACTACAGTTAACTGATGTATTCTTTAGTTGATTTATGAGTTAATAATTAGTGAATTAATTAATAATTAATTCACACCACTCATCACTAGTGTATTTATTAGTTATACTAAATACAACTAGTTCAACTAAGTTAAACTAACCACAACTCCATCAACTGTCTCATCAACTCCACCAAACTCTACCACATGAGTTCTAACTGAAGTCAACCATGCAATAGCTCAGCTAAACCCTATGAATAGCATAATTCCTTCTTTCAGTTGCATGTTCCACATCCGTAGCTCGAACTAAAGTGCTCCAAGAGGATAAGATAATGTTTATAGTCCAAATATTATTAAGAGCTAATAATATTCGACTGATCTATTTTTAGACTGGCAGTCTAAAAAGAGACTCCGCATAGTATGTCTAAAAATAGAGGTCCATATATTTTTACCAACTTGACCAACCATCCACAAATAGCATCCTGCAACTCATAGACCATGATCCATATGTCTAAAAATAGACATAGTCTAAAAATAGACTTTGCGCCAAAAATAGCCTGCGGGCCCACTTAGTGAAGGCGACTTCATTTCACTAAGCTCCATCATCTTGTTTCATTTTCAACACTCCCTCTCAACAAGATATGGATTATCTGCAACCCCTATCCTGCCTCTGTGGTATTCGAATTTTCTCCTGGTGAGCGCCTTCGTCAAGATATCAGCATCCTGATCCTCCGTGGGAATATATGAAAGTAACATGATTCTCCGCTGCACAAAATCTCTGATATGATGGTACCTGATGTCGATGTGTTTGGATCTATCATGAAATACTGGATTAGCTGAGAGTTTAATGCAACTTTGGTTATCACAATAAATCATAGTAGGCTCCAAGTGTGACCCAAACAACTCGACCAAGATCTTCCTCATCCATATAGCCTCGCATGCAGCAAAACTTGCTGCCATATACTCGGCCTCTACTGAACTAAGTGGCATGGATCTCTACTTCCTGTTGTACCAAGAAACTGCTGTCGACCCGATACTGAAGATCCCTCCAGATGTGCTCTTTCTATCCGTTGGGCTCCCTGCCCAATCTGCATCCGTGAAGCCACATAGCTTCACGTCATCCTCCTATCTGTACCACAATCCATATCCCGATGTGCCTCTAAGATAACGCAATACATGCTTGCCTGCCTTCCAGAAGATCTTGGTTGGTTTAACCATAGCTTGTGAAATCTGGTTAACAACATAGCATATATCGGGTCATGTATTGACCAGATACATAAGCGACCCCACCAACTGTCGATAAATAGTGGCATCCACTACCTCCGCCGAAGTAGCGTCCTCCTTCCTCCAACCTTCAGGAAGAGGAGTATCAACAGGCTTGCAACCATGCATGTTGAACTTCTCCAGTATCTCCTCCTTGCATGAAAGTATCAACAGCTCATCACCTGTCAGAATAAAATCATCTACATAAAGTACAATGATCAGCAACTTACCCTCCACCATAATCTGGTATAGGTTAGGATCCGCCTCACTCTTGGAGAACCCAATTCCGGTGAAATAACTGTCTATCTGTGTGTACCAAGCACGAGGTGATTGTTTCAACCCATACAGTGCTCTCTTGAGCCTGCACACATGCGACTCGCTTTTGAAGATCTCGAAACTTTCGGGCTGCTCTATGTACACCTCCTCCTCAATGACTCCGTTGAGGAACGCAGTCTTCACATCCATCTGATGAATGTGCCACCCCATCTACGCTGAGAGAGCAAGAATCATCCGTATGGAATAATAGCTTGCGAAAGGTGCAAAGGTCTCCTCATAATCGATCCCCTCTATCTGTGAAAAGCCTCAGGCAACAAATCTTGCCTTGTACTTCTCCACACTCCCGTCAGCTGCTTGCTTCACTTTGTAGATCCATCTCGAACCCACCACTGATTTCCCCTCTGGCCTTGGGACAATCTCCCATGCACTGTTTCTGACAATCAAATCATACTCTTCCACCATGGCATCTACCCATGTAGGGTCCTCCATAGCTTCCTCGAAAGAGGATGGCTTTGTCACGACACATTTTCTCACAAGAGCCATGTATCCAGTGTACCGGTCCGGTGACTGTCTCTGTCTGCGTTGTGCTGTAGGTGGTCCTACAACCTTCTCTGCATCTTGAGCCAGTCACTCAGCTTCTGTAGTGCGCTTCCGCCCTCTGATGGTTGGCACTGCATGAGTGGTCTCTTTCACTCCATGAACTTCCTCTTCTGGCTGATCCACATCCTGAAGCTCATCCTTAGGAACTAATAGCTCCTTCTCTGCATGCACGTGTGGCTCCCTCTCAAGCAAACACTTCATGGATTTCTCCTCCTGAAATTTGATATCCCGTCACACAACAGTCTTGCGACTGTCTGGAAAATACACACGATAGTTGTGGGGCATATCAGTGTACCCCACAAATATCCCAACCTCTGCGGTCGTCTCCAGCTTCTTCCTGGCATCCTTCGTCACATGAATGTAAACAGGTGAACCAAAAATCCTAAAATGGGAAATATCAGGCCTCTTACCAGAAAACGCCTCCTCGGGTGTACTCATGCCAAGTATCTTGTGAGGACAACAGTTCTACACATATACTGCAGTATTGCATGCCCCTACCCATAAGTGAATGGGAAGGCCCTAATCATGCAACATCGCCCGTGCAGCACCCACGATCGTTATGTTCTTCCACTCAGCAACCTCGTTCTGCTGTGGGTTATGGGGTGCTATGAGCTCTCTTCGAATTCCTTCTGCGCTGCAAAAGTCCTTGAATTCACCAGAGATGAATTCACCACCATTGTCGCTCCTAAGAGCCTTCACCTGCTTCCCCGATTCCTTCTCAACCAGCACCTTGAACTCACAGAACTTTGAGTATGTCTCGCTCTTCTTCTGCATGAAGAAGATCCATCACTTCCGAGAATAATCATCAACAAAGATCACATAGTGCCTGTGCTTTGTTGTCGAAGCTACTGAGAAAGGTCGACACACGTCTTTGTGAATCCTCTCAAGGATCGTCGTGGCGTGACTATCCTTCTCGTGAAAGGTGGCTTTCACAAATTTTCCTAAGATACATCCCTTGCACTGATCTTCAAAGCTCCATGGTGAAGGTGGCCCAATCTCCGGTGCCACAGCTCGCCATCATCCCGACTCACCACTCCTTTTGCCTTGCATGCCATTGTTGCGCAGCCATCTACCTGCAATTGATAAAGGTTCTTGACTCGAACCCCTATCTTCCGAGTTTCTCTAGTTTTCTTACTGTGCAGAAAAGCCTTTCCATCACTGAAGACAACATCATATCCTTTGTCTTCTAACATCGCCACAGAGATAAGATTCTTCTTCAATCCTAGAACATGCATCACTTCCTTCAATATGAAGGGTTTACCATACTCCCTCTCAAAGTAAATGGTATTGATACCAGTCGCACTGTATCTACCATCATCGCCCATCTCGATGTGCACTCCAAGATCTTTCTCATCCAGATCAGTAAACAAATCTCGATCTCCTGTCATGTGAAAAGACGCACCACTATCCAAGAACCAAACTGAACCCATCACAATTGATACCAAGCATGCGATCAACAAAAAATCCAGCTCAAACTGTGAGGCTAAGGCCTCTCCCACTGTAGATCCAGCAACCTTCTTATTTTTCTTCTTCTGCGGAAAATTTGTGGCATAATGTCCGTGTTGGTGACAGTGAAAGCACTTCAACTTGGACATGTCCTGCTTTCTGCCTTTCGCACCAGACTGAGAAGCTTTCTTGCTCTTCCCATTCTTTTCTTTGGCACCCAAAGAGAAATTCTCTTCATCAGATGCCTTTGATGAAGATCCGTCCCTGGTACTCCGCCTTATCTCCTTTTGCACAAGATCCGACCAAAGTCGCTCCCATCCTGGAAATTTCTCCTGACCATTGACAGAGTCTCGATAGGAATTCCAACTCTTCAGAAGCCCAAGGAGATCCAAGCTCACCAATTCCTCATCATCTACAGTCACCCCCACACTTCCCAGTTCATCCCTGCATTGGGTGAACTTCGTGAGGTACTTGGGCATACTGTCACCTTTCTCCATCTTTATGTTTCTGAGTTTATCCTTGAGCGCCAACTTCCTCTGGTCGCTCTTGCTTTGGAATAAATTTGTCAATGCTTTCCACATCAAGTATGGAGAAGCTTTACCATGCAGGCTAGATACTATGTGATCCTTCACGCCCTCCAACAAAATCCTTCGACACTTTGCTATCTTCTTTTTCCAAGCCTCAACTTGAGCAACATCAGTAGGCTTTGGGACTTCATCATCTATGACATCCTTCAACCCATTGTCATCTAACACCACCTCCATCATGTCCTTCCATGAAATATAATTTGAGTTGCCCTCAAGGGCATACTCCAATCGCAATCTGTTGAAAGACATTGCAACTTCGACACCAAGAAAACACGGCTGCAAATTCGAATTCCACCAGCTCAAAACCCAACCGCTTCTGATCTGAAATTTGTGAGAACAAAGTATTTCTAGTACAGAGATCGACTGTAGGGGCGTTTACTGGATTTTTCACCTTTCAAATAAGGGATGGATCCAGAGGCTACTTGGACCTCTTACAGACTCTGCCTAAAGAAATAAAATGTAATCACTGTAATAGATCCGATGATCAACTTCGCTCCGATACCATGTAGAAATTTGAATAATAGATCACTTATTCATCGAGATTATCCTGATTACACACCATTTGAGCTTCATGCATAATACATAATCTCTTCTACCATTGATCATCAATTTGAGGAATTAGAAGCAATCGCATGCGCACATTAAAACATAATCAAGCACACATATAACACAGTATGTAATGGGGAAAGCTTGCAGCTGAAAACCCCCAACTATAGGTATATTATAATGATAGAGAAAATGTAACAATACATAGCACAAAGCTCCTCACAAGCTCTCAGCACTATCTCACATGCTACACACTAACTAGCTCAGATATGAACAAGTCACAAGTTCAAATCTCCTCCACCTGTTAGCCTGCCTCTACTGCGCAATCCAAGATGAATAATGATGAGATCCAAGTTCAAATCTCACTGGCTTGTACTGCGCAATCCTCATTGGAAATCTCAATCAATGTGTGAGCAAATCTCATGCACATCTATAGTCACAACTGATAGTAGACTCACCCTTTCACCCACCTCTAACACTGGTCTCCACTGAACCGTCCATGCATTGCAGTTAACTGATGTATTCTTTAGTTGATTTATGATTTAATAATCAGTGAATTAATTAATAATTAATTCACACCACTCATCACTAGTTTATTTATCAGTTAGACTAAATACAACTAGTTCAACTAAGTTAAACCGAACACAACTCCATCAACTGTCTCATCAACTCCACCAAACTCTACCACATGAGTTCTAACTGAATTCAACCATGCAATAGCTCAACTAAACCCTAGGAATAGTGTAATTCCTTCTGTCAGCTGCATGTGCCACATCCGTAGCTCGAACTGAAGTGCTCCAAAAGGATAAGATAATGTTTATAGTCCAAATATTATTAAGAACTAATAATATTCGACTGATCTATTTTTAGACTGGCAGTCTAAAAATAGACTTCGCCCAGTATGTCTAAAAATAGAGGTCCATCTATTTCTACCAACTTGACCAACCATCCACAAATAGCATCCTGCAACTCATAGACCATGATCCATATGTCTAAAAATAGACATAGTCTAAAAATAGACTTTGCGCCAAAAATAGCCTGTGGGCCCACTTAGTGAAGGTGACTTCTTTTCACTAAGCTCCATCATCTTGTTGCATTCTCAACAAATAGCCTCCGGGCCCCACTTAGTGAAGGTGCTTAATTTTCACTAAGCTCATCATCTTGTTGAATCTCAACAATAAAAAATGGAGCTACTTTTATGTCAAGCTAATTTGGGAGTGAAGTTACTGTCAAGAAGAACTTCACATGATCTTCCCATAACTGCAACAACACATAATGAAGTTAATGTTAAAATTTATTGAATCCCGTATTTAAAAAGCGCAGTTTCTTTTATAATTTGTCGTTTCATGATGATCTAGCATGGCAGCAGAAGGTTTTGCTGCATTGGTTGTTATTTGGAGAATATGGTTTGACATTGTTCATGTTAATCAATATGTCTCTACTCCTTATTTTCACTATGTTGATGTGATGTTTTGATCCTACATGGACAACAGAGCTAATGATGTGAGCATTGATAAATGAAATCTGCTTTATGTATCATGGGTTGGAAAGATAGTTCATGAGTTGGGACCTTTCACTTTGGGAATGAACCACTTCATTTTGTGTATCTCATGTATAGAGGAAATATTTGGTCATCACTTGGAGATTAATTAATGAGGAAGGGTATCTAAATTTTCAGTTGGAGGCCATTCTAGACATTCTAGAGAGGCATCTTTGGAGCTCGACATGCATGACACATTGTGACAGATGGGGAGGCCTTCCACATGAGGATGCCATTCGGAGAGAGGATGTTTTTTGTAGCATCCACTTTTGTAGTTTCTTGAGCTTAAGCAACATTTTGCTGGGGATGACTGTAATATTCCCAATTTTTGCAAAAGATAATTAGAATATTAGAGTTCTTAATTTTCATAATTAATTAAGTAAATAAGAGGGTGGAGGGACCCACAAATCCCAAAATATAAATAAAATCCACTTTTTATGTGTGTATGTGGATATTTCAGATCTAGATCTACATAATGGAATAGTGGAGCAACTACTTAATGTGGAAGGAGTGGAGATCATGTCTCATTAATGAGAAAGATCATGGAGGTTGAGGCAGTCAACTAAGATCATGAAAGGAATAAAATGTAATATCATAGAGGATTCATGATGAGATGATGGAGGATTAGGGAATTTAATGCACACATGATGGAGAGGGTGATCATTACATTCATACATTATGGAGATCATGGAGAGACAACGTAGTCAACATGGAGACCTATGTCCACATGTACAATGCAGTTATGAGGTGTTCCAAGGCATGGGAAGGTTCACAAACTATATAATGACGATGAAGGAAACATGAGAGGAGGTTTCTGGATTATTGATTTGTGATTTGTTTAGATCTGGATTTCATATTTGACATTCCATGCACTCTTATGTTGTTTAGCTAAGTCTGCAGTGTTGTTTAGAACAGGGTGTTCTCGAGCGAGAATCCCACCTCTTTCCTTGAATGACCTATAAGGAAGAGTGTTTGCACTACATTCATTATTAGGCATTGGTGCCATATTTTTCCTACTTTCTGTAGAACATCCACATTCAGAAATTGCACATTTCTGAATATCAGTTTGAGAGGAGGAGGTTGTCCTTCAATATTTTAGTTTAGGAATCGGTGAAGGATTCATCCTATCACCTTGAGCTTCAAGGTCAGCCCTCTAGTTCTTCAAATCTATATCAGGAATTAGACCATCTATTATTCATCTCTTGGTAGTAGCACTTCCATCAGGAATTTCACATTCCATTCCTGTAGATCCAAGGGAGAAGGGAAGTTGCTAGCATTTCAGCTAGTAATCTGGTGGAGTACCATTCGTTCACATTGTATTCATTATTTCCATAATTTTTGAGCTAAATTTCATATCTTAGAAGTATTCTAGAGATCCTCCTTCCTTTATAGCACAGTTTTTGTGAGCAGTTGTGTAGTGGTAACTGCAATATTCAGAGGAGGATTGAGGAGCTAGATCTTGAGCTTCTAGCTTGAGGATCTAGTGAAGAAATGAACCCTTCGAGATTAGATCTAAGCTTGAGACATATTGCAGCCATCTATTTGTCAGATCTAGCTTCAAATATGCATACCTAGCAATTGTATAGTGAAATCCCAAGAGGGCGATTTTCTTAGATTGACAAATCTAAGAAATCCTTTCTAGATTATCTTGGGTTGCCATCATAGTGCCCAGATCTATAATATTTGCATCATCATAGCTCCATATTTTCGTAGATCTACATTTACCTTTTCATCCAACAGTTATATTTACATCATCAGCTGAAGGGACAGTGCAGTATTGCTTCTTGCATCTCTCCAGTTACGAGTGCATGCTTTGGCATGTTTACAGGGTCATTCTAGCCTATGTATTTGGCTTGAGTGCATCTATTTGAGCACGATCGCATTTTTTGTCCGTCTCCAATTATAATAAAAGGCTCACCTATTTTGTATATTCTATGATTGTTGAATCTTTACATGTATAGCTTCTGTGTTACAAATGTTATGTTTGTGTATCAATGCATTATTCCATTTTAGGATATGTCATCAGAATAGCTATTCCCCATTAGACACTAGAGGAAAAGAATAAGGTAAAACATAATATTACGAGCTTTAACCATAAAAACAGTATGACAAATTAGTCACATAATGAGGGTATCTATAAGGGTATAAAATTAGAATCCTAGGCACTAAGAATTATATTATCATTATCCAAAATGGTAACCAAGGGGGAATCTTGGAATTCACTTGAGGGTACCTTTGTTAGACATTTCACCAGATATTTATTAGTTGGTTACTTTGATTCCTTTGAGATAGGAAATGATATTAAAAGGAAGGGTGCAAGGAAGGGAGGGGGGAGAAGGTTGGGGGCTTCAAAAGGACAAGAAAAGGATTGGAAAAGGAACTTGCACAAGACGTTGTGGGGTAAGTTAGGATGTTTCCTGAGCCATTTATGAGCTTTATAGAGAGACAATGGAGGCCTCAAGTTCAATATATGTTCCAGGTTGAGCCTTAGATGGTTTTTTTTCCTATAGACTAACCCTGCTAGGGTATTTGAGTGAGAACTATTCTAGTATGAAGATGATCAAGGAAGAGAAAATTACGTAATCGCCTTTATCAAGGTTGGGTGTCGTGGTCACTTAGTTAATCCCTAGACACCCCGCCATAGCAGATAAGTATTATAGTAGCTTCTTTATATAATAGTTCTATGAATCACTGTGAATTCTTTGTGGATGAATTTATGTAGTGCAAATTAAGATACTACGAATTAAAGAAAATAATATAAATACTGGTATAGGATTGTATTAATGTTGGAAATTAGTTTATTGTTTGTTGTTATTTTTTATTTTTTTAAAATAAGAAAGAGACTGAAGCTGAAAGTTTCAAGATTCTAAGCTCCAATTTTGTGTAGTAAAAACTAATGGGTCAAGGAGTTAAATATCTAATTGAAAATAAAAGAAAGAAACAAGTGACCAAGTGGGAAGGGTGAATTTCATTCTGGCAAAGCACCGAGGAAATCAAGAAGAATTTAAGAAAGAAAAGTTGGTGGTCGAAGGTTTGGCCAAGTTATCCCCTTCGTGAGGCCGGAATTAACCAACCACTCTTGAGAAGTCTTGGGAAAAAACCATCTCGACATTTAAAAAAAAAATTCTTTAAGAAATTAAAACCTGGTTGTCAAACTATGTCAAGGATGAAAGCACATAAAATATCAACATGAACACAACATGCAAAAGATATCACTTATTTAAAGAATGAAATCCCTGTATTAATAATTGGGTTTGCAAAAAACAGTAATTTCCTTAGCATTACAAAAGTAATATGGTCTCAAAGAAAAAAGAATATTTTTATTTGTAAATAAACCCGAGCTTGCACTTTTATGTGAATATAAGAATAATGTTTCAAAAACATAGAAAAATACAATCAATTGTTTCATAACCTTTTTACATAAGAATGTTAAGAAAAAATGAACTCAAGGGCGCAAACATGTAAATTCACAATGTTTCCTTCTGATATAAAAATAAGGAAGAGAAGAAATAATAGCTCCAATTTCATAAGAAAAACTAAACACCAAAGGAAACGAACCTTGTTTTGGCTTCTAGAATTAACAAAAAGAGATATTGATAAGCCTCTGCTGAGTGGGAGTGAAGTTTTCAGATTACCCTATACAATTTCCTTCTTTGAACTCAAAAAACATATAGGAAAAGGTACAATTTGTACATATTATTCAACGGGAAATATTCTGGGATTATAAGAAAGATCTTGACTTTAAAGAGATTCCTTGAAAGGGTGTGAGACTGAACAACACACCTTAACAAAGTTACCCAATATCTTTCCTCATGATGAGGCAAAACTTTTCCATATGAAGAACCTTTTTCAACATCCTAAAGCAAGAAACTATGATCTTGGCACTGAACTCCATACACATGAACACCTCTTACTTCTGGTTAAAGTGAAAAAAGCTAGACTAGGAGCCTTTCACCTCTAGTGAAATTTGTCGTCATTTTTATTTGTATACAAAATTTAAAAATTATTTTGTATTAATAAATAATAATATTTTTTTTTTTTTATCCACGGGGTCTTTGATAGACATGATTGGGTGCTCTATTAAGGCACTCCTTGATTTGAAGTCACTGGTTCGATTCCCCACCTCAATCGTTCTGATATATTGGATGTGGTGAAGATCTAGTCCTAACAACTTAGAAAAAATATATATTTATTTTATTTTTAAAATGAAAATAATATTTTATTTTTAAAATGAAAGTAAATAAAAACAAAAAATTTACATGTTAAAATTTTATAAATAACTACGAAAATATTTTGAAAGAGGGAAGTTATTTGTTGATATTTGTTCGTGATGAGGTAAAACTTTTCCATATGAAGAACCCTCTAGGTAAATCTAGCTTTTTCCATCTCAAGAACCTTCTTCGACATCCTCCTGAAGTAAGAACTATGATTTTGGCACAGAAATCCATACACATGAACACCTCTTACTTCTCGTTAAAGTGAAAGAAGCTAGACTAGGAGCCTTTACCTCTAGTGAAATCTGTCATCATTTTTATTTGTATAAAAAAATTAAAAATTATTTGGTATTAATAAATAATAATGTTTATTTTATTTTTATCCACAGGGTGTTTGATAGATGATCGGGTGCTCTATTAAGGCACTCCTTGATGTGAATTCACTCGTTCAATTCCCCACTTCGATCGTGCTGATATATTGGATATCGTGAAGATCTAGTCCTACCAAACTTAGAAAAATATATATTTATTTTATTTTTAAAATTTAAATAATATTTTATTTTTAAAATGAAAGTAAATGAAAATAGAAAATTTACATTTTAAAATTTTATAAATAGCTACATATAATTGAACTTACTTTAATTCGAATATATTTTGAAAGAGGAAAGTTATTTGTTGGTATTTGTTCATATTTATTACTTTTTGAAATATTATCAAAACCTATAATTAAAATAAAGATAACTATAATATAAATATATATGGGAGTTTAAAATAAATTAAAAATTTGTAAATATTTTTACAAAGGAATATTTCTTAGGCATGGCACAATTTGAATTGTAACACAAAATATTAACAAGCAGTTTCAATGTACTTTCCATTTTTAATTTCATTTTTCTCAGTTGTAACACATAGATGTTCATGGACATTAAGTTTCAAAGTAATTTTCTATTTTTCATTTCATTTTCCTCTAATCTTAATATGTGTTTTCATTTTTCTCTAACTCTCATACTTTTGTAACAAACAATAACCAATGGGGAGAATATACTAACATCTTTCAACTCTAAAATTAAAATTTATAATTAAAAATTAATCTACCCAATTCTAATGGGAGATGTCTATCAATATAAAATTAATTTACCGAACTTCCTAACCTTTTAACATGTCAAAAATATAGTTAGCTTGGGACGCTTCTCTCCAAGCTCTTTGAGAAGAGGAGTACAATTTAAAAAAAAAACTAAATAATCTGTTTCTTTCATAACCCAAAATTTGATCTGAGTGTTAACCATCATCATCATATGAAAATATTTAATAAATAATTAAAAGAATTATATGTTATAATTAAAAATTTGATATATTATATTAGTTAAGAAGGAAAAAAATTGTAAATAATTTTGCATAATTTAATTTAACTTAATTGGAAAATTTGGAAATATTTTAAAGCCAACCAATAAATTTGTTAAACATGATATCCATCAAGTTTTCAGATATTTTCAAACATTACCATTAAAAATTAAAATAAATATTAGGTAGACATAAAATCCGAAACGACATTAGTAATTAAAATATTGACACTCCATGAAACATGTGTTGCCCACTGCCACAATGACATTTTGTGTGTTGGAAAAGAATATCGTCGAGCTCATGCAATCATGAACTTTAACTTCTACATCACTAATAACTAATCATTTTCAAATTTAGAAAAATTTTACAAAATTTAAAACAAGTAAAATACTTTACCATATTGATATTTATAATATAGTGATTTATTTCCAAAATACTTTACCATATTTATATTTAGAATATAGTGATTTATTTTATATAAATATTAGTACATCAATTAAAATTCTAACATACAATAAAAAAATATACTATTTTTAGAACACATTGTTTTAATTTATTTATGTAGATGTTAGTTCATGCAATTATAAATTTTTACCACCCAGATACGGCTAACACGTTCAGAGCATGCGAGGACAGATCCTCCCATGCTCAAGCTGACGCCGCTCTACAACGCCAGATCTAACATGATGTGAAAACTCATCTTGACAATCATTCATAACAGTGCTCTACCAAACCTGACCTCTTGCCATATTTAATATCACATGCAGCCACACTCTAACCATCCCTCGCCACATCTACGCTCGTGCCACAACCCCTCTCCGCATCTGCGCATGTGCCACAGGTCTTCAAAAGGCACTAAAGCTCTTATTTCAGCCATCGTTGTTATTCCCCTTGCCATCACATCGCTGCTCCAAATTTCCTCACATATCTCCTCTACCTCTGCCCTTTCCACTACGCGTTCCCCCTATTATGAGCCCCCTATCGCGTGCCCTCCTGCTACATGCTCATCCCTCTAATATCCTCCTTTCTCCATGCCCCATGATTTGCGCCTCCCTATTGAAATCCCTTCCTCTTATGCTTCTCTTTGTTGTGTGCTATCCACGCCGAGCTCACCCAGTGCGTGCCCCCCTATTATGCGCCCCACAACTGTGCACCTCTGCTGCGAGTAATTCAGTTGTGTGTTTCCCTACTCTTGGCCTGGCTTCCCTGTCTTTTCTTGATAGCCTCTCCATGGCCTTGAGACAACGTCAAAATCCCATCAGGGGAAGCCATAGAGGTGCATTCTCGGGGCGCTATCACCGCAGTGAAGACCAGCGTTGGGAATCCATTGAAGGTTTCTCTTCAGGTAGCCATGAAATGGAGTTTATTCAAATTCCTTACTCCACTCGAGAAGAGATTTTCTTAACACCAGAGAATCCTAGGTGTAGAAGAGGCCCTAGAAAATCTACCATAGCGCACTCTGAGATGCCCACTCCTCGGAAAAATGAGGCGCTCCCTGTTCACGAGCCACCAGAGGAGGAGACAGACGTTTGGATCATGGATTCGAATGGAGTCTGGAACAATGTTTTAGATGCATAGTACCCTATTTCTCCTATCATACGTGTGGCCCATCCCAAGCCCCCGAGCGAGCCTACATCTGAGGAAGAGGACACAACACATGAATATGGATGCCTCATCAAGGAGGAGGACCCCACAATAGAGGATGATGAAGGAACACCATAACTACACAGTGGCATGGTTCATTTTTGTTTTCTGTCAACTTAGGACATACTACAACTATTTTGTTTTTATATGTTTTACGCAACATTTTGTAAAACATGACGGTATGAAACTATTAATGGATTGGTTTCCTCCAAAGAGGCAGTCCCAAACGTGATTTATTTTGAAAACTAACAAGGCTTGGATTGGCTAAGCAGCACTGGTCATCTTAGCCCAATGCCTATGTAAATTTTCTTTAATGATGTAATATAGTTTAGCCTAACTTACAAAATAAAAGTATAACTTTTTACCAAATTCACAATATACAAAAAACTTTAACATATTTAGAAAACCATTGATTTTATTTATGTAAATGTTAGTATATGTCGTTATAACTCACTATTAGTTTTTTGAAAGAAAAAACAAAAAATAATAGTGTTCCTTCTAAAAGCATGCACTAATGTTTATATCTATCTCTCTCTCTATATATATATATATATTCTAAATATGGTAAATTTTTTTTCTTGTTATAAACTCCGTAGCAAATAGTGTGAAATATATCATATATAAGAAAAGTTCACGAGTTGGGAACAAATCTCTAAAGAGATTTTCTTTTTCTAGAGTTTTTGGTGTAAATTTTCATATGGAGGGCTAGTCCCCACAAGTTTGAGGTTTTGTCCCCACAAGTCTCTAGTTGCATTGTCGATAGGCTATTATTTATCTTTCATAATGGGAAGATTGAAATAGAGATAAAAAAAATAGAAAATTCAATGAGCAAGAAGGCCACCTTTTCGAAGCGAAGCAAGTTTTTCCAAAGATGCCAAAGAATTTTCTGCCCTCTACGATACACAAATAGGAGTTCTCATATTTTCTGGAGACAAAAAGTTTTTCTACGTGATTGGTGGGTCAAATATAGAAATTGCAATGCATTGTTACAGTAGCAAATTATGTGAGCAAAGGAATCTCGTGACTAAGTTGAATAAAATAATAATAATCAAAACAAGAATGGCTACGGAGCGGCAAGTCCCTACTAAGAGGAAAAGGTAGTGGACTTTATGGGTGGTAATTACTCTAGCTATTAACAATTAAGTAAGTTTTTGAAAGGATGGTGTGAGATCAAATTAATTTTCTTGGACTTTTAAATGTGACTAGTGTCCTTAAAATTCCCAAAAAGATAGTACTAAAGCACTAAGACACAACACATGGTAGCCACTTGACATTCATTTCTTCCTTGTTATCCAGAAACGCCAGTCTTTAATACACAACATGGTTTCCACTTATGGCTTCTTTCTCGACAAAGGCTTTCGAGAAATGTTCAGAATAGCTGCCAACACACTACATGGTTGCCACTTGTGGTTTCTTTCTGGGAAAAGGCTTCCGAGTAATGTTCAGAATAGCCATCCGCTATGTAAAATCGACCTGGCATAGGGTTATGTACACTGAACAATGGCTCTTTCAGTTAATAACTGCATCAGGACTTCTATGCACTAGTTTTTTATGATTTCGGCACCCGTTGATTCAGCAATTAACGTTGAACCTGACAATTGAAGTTCGAGATTGAGATGGAGAACCCAAAAAAGCAAAGGAAATAGAGGTCTAATGCTGAATAATCTGTACAGGGTTGATTCAAGTTAAAAGGTATTCTTTTTTATTACTCCACTAGTACTGAACCTCTTAAAGTGTCGATTTCACATCTATGTATATATATATATATATATATATATATATTCTGAATATGGTAATTTTTTTTGCAAAGGACAGGGGAGTTGAAGGCTCAGTATCTAAATTCAGGCTGCAATGAAGGCTATGGGAGATGTGGTAGTCACGAGCAAGGAAAATACAACAATAGAGACAGCATCGCCTCTCTGTGGGCATTCTACAGCTCGGCTCTGAGACCATAGAGGGATAGATACAGCTTGAGAGTAATGGAGGAAGGCTGCTGCTTGGAGACATTTTGAATTAAGGGTGAGTGCATCGAGAGACGAGCATATTAATGGAGCTTCAGTGGTTTCAGTTGGCATAAATAAATTTCCCCGGCTTGAGCCCATGCGTGACCATGTGGCTGAGCCATG
Organism: Pinus albicaulis; assembly: GCA_034641835.2. Taxonomy (NCBI): domain Eukaryota; kingdom Viridiplantae; phylum Streptophyta; class Pinopsida; order Pinales; family Pinaceae; genus Pinus; species Pinus albicaulis. The sequence continues at coordinate 56,606 of JAXQQM020081734.1, read as the reverse complement.
TTTCACTCTATGGGCTCACCGTATGCCAGCCTTCATTTATCACCCGCATCTGGGATTGTTGTTTCCACGTGCACCAGCTTAATGCATTGCTGTATGAGAGAGGTATCATGGAGAGAGTTGAGGGGACTAGAGTAGATGGTTTGATCACAGTCCACTCCCTTGTTTGTAAGAAGATCTGTTACTTTGTTACCAGATCGTTTGACATGCTTGAAGGAGATGTCCAGATTATGCTTCATCCACTATTCTATGAGCTCAAATATAGTAGCCAGAAGCCAAGTTTTAGCCACCTTGGTGGCGGAAGCACCTATGAGGAGATGAGTCATTGTGTTAATGAGGATTTGAGAGTCTCCTTATATTTCAATGGGGAAATAATTGTTCTTTGAGCCAGAAAAAGACCTTTCCATAAACCTTCCAGTTTAGTCGAATTGTTAGAATCCCATCCTATGGATCCATAGAAGATCAAAAGGGGGTTGCCAACAGAGTCACGAAATATGCCACCGAATCCTGCAGCTCCCGGATGCCTTTGGAGGCTCCATCAAAATTCATCTTGATTAGCCTAGTAGGAGGAGGAATCCAAGTGCTGGGTGAATCCTGATGAGTGGGGGGAGTGCTAGTGCTAGAGGGGTGGAATGGGATTGAGAGATGCCAGTTCTCCCAAATTAGTTTTTTCTGATCTTGAGTTGGAAAATCAGAGTCCTACCAATGGTGAAGAGCCAGTGTTTCTTGAAGGTTGATGCAGAGGTTGTACCATATGGTATCCAGAGGAGTGATCTAGTTCTTAAAAATTCTTTTGTTCCTTTCCTCCCAGACTGTCCATAGAAGAAGGCCTGGGAGAAGAGTCCAAAGAGTGTTTAATAACTTGTTGTTGTAAGGTGCCTAGGGTCAATTGTGAATGGTGCTAACAATATCACCTTGTATGCGATTCGATCTTCTGCATCTGAAGATAATTTCTTCCCACATTTTTTTATCTAAGACACAGGTGTCCATTAGCTGCTGGATAGTTTCAATTTGCATTGAACAGTTAGGGCACTTGGAAGGTCCGATAAATCTTTTTTTTTTAATATTATCCCAGGTGAATATGCGTTTGTGGCATAGGAGCCAGAGGAAGGTAGAGACCTTAGGCTAGATACCAAGTTGCCAAATTTGCGTCCAAAGTGGATCTTTTGGTTTATGGGTGTGATACATCAAATTGTATGCTTCCCTGGTTGTGAACGTGCCTTGAGGTGTGTATCCCCACCTACGAATATATTTCTTCTCTGAATATCTAATTTTTATGTTGTTAAGTTCTTCATCAATTCTCCTCGTTTTGCTGTCCTCCTTCCAATTCTCGTATCCGAGCCGTTGGTTCCCACGATGATCCCCCGTATTGTGGGGGGTACCGAGTCATGTTCGACTTTTTTGCACATTCGTTGTTGATCCACGTGTTGCCGAGGTCGTATAAGATTTACTTCTTTCAATTTCAGCTCTTTGTTGCCAAGAATCAGCCCTTAAAAGGGTCGTACCTCCATCTCGACTCCTCGTGTCGGGGGTGTTCTTTGAATGAGAGCTTGTATTTGTTTCACACATTCCGTATAAAATGGCCATATCAGTCATTGGCGGCTCTTGGAGATCTTCTGGGGGTATTTTGTTGGCATATTTGACATTCCAAAGAAGTGCCCATGGCGTGTGTGGCGCAGGTAACCATTTCCACCAAATGTGGGCACCCATGACTGCATTGCTGTGATGCAGATCTCTTAGGCCTAGACCACCATCCCTTTTTGGCATGGATATTGTTGACCATTTTACAAGAGCTCATTTATGGTTTTGACCAGAGGATCCCCAAAGGAAATTGCGTTGCATATTTTTGATCTTTTTGAGGACCCATTTTGGTGTCGTGACAACTAAGAAGAGATAGAGGGGCATAGACTGTAAAACTGCTTTGATTAGGATAAGATGACTAGCAATATTAAGGGATCTATAGGTCTAGGAGGAAAGTCGAGCTTCAAATTTTGCTAGGAGCTCTTGCCAGGATGAGAGTCGGATTGTGGAATCAATCAAGGGCACTCCAACGTACTTGGCAGGTAGGGAAGCTATAGAGAAGCCAAAAATTATGGCAATGTTGCTTTGGGTAATGGCTGGGGTATTGAAAAAAAATATCTAATATTTTCCAGGATTGATAGAGGTACCTGAGGCCTCCGAGAAAGTGTCAAGCTGGGATTTAAAAGTGAAAGCTTCTTGAAATGAAGGATGACTGAACAACATATTGTCATCTAAAAACTATTGGTGTGTAGTTGGCTGGGAGCCTTGATATTCAACATATTCTCTCTTTCTCTATTGAATCATACATGAGATTAAATAGATCATATCCATTTGTGGGGATGGAAATGTAAATGAGATATTTTAACACCTCCTCATGAATTGTATATACCTATGAGTTACTTTTATTTACTTATGTTATTTAAAACTTAAGAAATTGTGGGTTGAGTGGAAGTCTAATGGGAATTTTGGTAAATTAAGAATGCGTTGTATATATTTTTCTTTTAAAACAATAATACATAGGTAACCTAGGGGAAATTTGGAATTCACTAAAGGGAGCCTTAGTTAAAGGTTTTAACAAATATTTATGATTTACTTACTTTATTTCCTCTGAGATAAGAAATGATCTCAAAAGGAAGGGGGCCAAGGAAGGGAAGGGGGAGAAGGTTGGAGTCTTCAAAAGGAAAGGAAAGAGGACTAGTAGCCAAAAGCCAACTTTTAGCCACGTTGGTGGTGGAAGCACCTATGAGGAGATGAGTCATTGTGTTAATGAGGATTTGAGAGTCTCCTTCTATTTCAATGGGGAAATAATTGTCCTCTAAGCCAGACAAAGACCCTTCCATAAACCTTCCAGTTTAGCCAAAATTTTAGAATCCCATCCTATGGATCCATAGAAGATCAAAAGGGGGTTGCCAACAGAGTCACGAAATATGCCACCAAATCCTACAGCTCCCTGATGCCTTTGGAGGCTCCATCAAAATTCATCTTGATTAGTTTGAAGTGAGGAGGAATTCCATGCCGGGTGAACTTGATGAGTGAGGAGTGTTGAAAAAGCAGAGGGTGGAATGAGATCGAGAGATGCCGCTCCCAAATTAGTTTTTCCTGATCTTGAGTTGGAAAATCAGAGTCCTGCCAATGGCGAAGAGCCAGTGTTTCTTGAAGGTTGATGCAGAGGTTGTACCATATGGTATCCAGAGGAGTGATCTAATTCTTAAATACTCTTTTGTTCCTTTCCTTCCAGACTGTCCATAGAAGAAGGCCCGGGAGAAAAGTCCAAAGAGTGTTTAATAACTTGCTGTTGTAAGATGCCTAGGGCCAGTTGTGAATGGTGCTAACAACATCACCTTGTATGTGATTCGATCTTCTGCATCTGAAGATAATTTCAATGAGCAAGAAGGCCACCTTTTCGAAGCGAAGCAAGTTTTTCCAAAGATGCCAAAGAATTTTCTGCCCTCTACGATACACAAATAGGAGTTCTCATATTTTCTGGAGACAACAAGTTTTTATACGTCATTGGTGGGTCAAATATAGAAATTGCAATGCATTGTTACAGTAGCAGATTATGTGAGCAAAGGAATCTCGTGACTAAGTTGAATAAAATGATAATAATCAAAACAAGAATGGCTACGGAGCGGCAAGTCCCTACTAAGAGGCAGAGGTAGTGGACTTTATGGGTGGTAATTACTCTAGCTATTAACAATTAAGTAAGTTTTTGAAAGGATGGTGTGAGATCAAATTAATTTTCTTGGACTTTTAAATGTGACTAGTGTCCTTAAAATTCCCAAAAAGATAGTACTAAAGCACTAAGACACAACACATGGTAGCCACTTGACATTCATTTCTTCCTTGTTATCCAGAAACGCCAGTCTTTAATACACAACATGGTTTCCACTTATGGCTTCTTTCTTGACAAAGGCTTTCGAGAAATGTTCAGAATAGCCGCCAACACACTACATGGTTGCCACTTGTGGTTTCTTTCTGGGCAAAGGCTTCCGAGTAATGTTCAGAATAGCCATCCGCTATGTAAAATCGACCTGGCATAGGGTTATGTACACTGAACAATGGCTCTTTCAGTTAATAACTGCATCAGGGCTTCTATGCACTAGTTTTTTATGATTTTGGCACCCGTCGATTCAGCAATTAACGTTGAACTTGACAATTGAAGTTCGAGATTGAGATGGAGAACCCAAAAAAGCAAAGGAAATAGAGGTCTAATGCTGAATAATCTGTACAGGGTTGATTCAAGTTCAAAGGTATTCTTTGTTATTACTCCACTAGTACTGAACCTCTTAAAGTGTCGATTTCACATCTTGTATATATATATATATATATTCTGAATATGGTAATTTTTTTTGCAAAGGATAGGGGAGTCGAAGGCTAAGTATCTAAATTCAGGCTGCAATGAAGGCTATGGGAGACGTGGTGGTCACGAGCAAGGAAAATACAACAATAGAGACAGCATCGCCTCCCTGTGGGCATTCTACAGCTCGGCTCTGAGACCATAGAAGGATAGACACAGCTTGAGAGTAATGGAGGAAGGCTGCTGCTTGGAGACATTTTGAATTAAGGGTGAGTGCATCGAGAGACGAGCATATTAATGGAGCTTCAGTGGTTGCAGTTGGCATAAATAAATTCCCCCGGCTTGAGCCCATGCGTGACCATGTGGCTGAGCCATGTTTCACTCTATGGGCTCACCGTATGCCAGCCTTCATTTATCACCCGCATCTGAGATTGTTGTTTCCACGTGCACCAGCTTAATGCATTGTTGTATGAGAGAGGTATCATGGAGAGAGTTGAGGGGACTAGAGTAGATGGTTTGATCACAGTCCACTCCCTTGTTTGCAAGACGATCTGCTACTTTGTTACCAGATCGTTTGACATGCTTGAAGGAGATCTCCTGATTATGCTTCAGCCACTATTCTATGAGCTCAAATCTAGTAGCCAGAAGCCAAGTTTTAGCCACCTTGGTGGCGGAAGCACCTATGAGGAGATGAGTAATTGTGTTAATGAGGATTTGAGAGTCTCCTTCTATTTCAATGGGGAAATAATTGTTCTTTGAGCCAGACAAAGACCTTGCCATAAACCTTCCAGTTCAGTCGAATTGTTAGAATCCCATCCTATGGATCCATAGAAGATCAAAAGGGGGTTGCCAACAGAGTCACGAAATATGCCACCAAATCCTGCAGCTCCCGGATGCCTTTGGAGGCTCCATCAAAATTCATCTTGATTAGCCTTGCAGGAGGAGGAATCCAAGTGCTGGGTGAATCCTGATGAGTGGGGGGAGTGCTAGTGCTAGAGGGGTGGAATGGGATCGAGAGATTCCAGTTCTCCCAAATTAGTTTTTTCTGATCTTGAGTTGGAAAATCAGAGTCCTACCAATGGTGAAGAGCCAGTGTTTCTTGAAGGTTGATGCAGAGGTTGTACCATATGGTATCCAGAGGAGTGATCTAGTTCTTAAATATTCTTTTGTTCCTTTCCTTCCAGACTATCCATAGAAGAAGGCCTGGGAGAAGAGTCCAAAGAGTGTTTAATAAGTTGTTGTTGTAAGGTGCCTAGGGTCAATTGTGAATGGTGCTAACAATATCACCTTGTATGCGATTCGATCTTCTGCATCTGAAGATAATTTCTTCCCACATTTTTTATCTAAGAGACAGGTGTCCATTAGCTGCTGGATAGTTTCAATTTGCATTGAACAGTTAGGGCACTTGGAAGGTCCGATAAATCTTTTTTTTTAAATATTATCCCAGGTGAATATGCGTTTGTGGCATAGGAGTCAGAGGAAGGTAGAGACCTTAGGCTAGATACCAGGTTGCCAAATTTGCGTCCAAAGTGGATCTTTTGGTTTATGGGTGTGATACATCAAATTGTATGCTTCCCTGGTTGTGAACGTGCCTTGAGGTGTGTATCCCCACCTACGAATATATTTATTCTCTGAATATCTAATTTTTATGTTGTTAAGTTCTTCATCAATTTCCCTGTTTATGTCCTCCTTCCAATTCTCGCAGATCTGAGCTGCTGGTTCCCATTGACGGTATCCTTGTATTGTGGGGGGTACCGAGTAATGTTCGACTTTTTTGCACATTTCGTTAAGTTGATCCACGTGTTGCTGAGGTCGTATAAGATTTACTAATTTGGGCCTTTGTTGCCAAGAATCAGCCCAAAAAAGGGCCGTACCTCCATCTCTGACTCCCCAGAAGCTGTGCTCTTGAATGAGAGCTTGGTGTTGTTTGGCTACATTCTGTATAAGAGAGCCTATATCAGCTGTTGTCAGCCTGATAAGACCTTCTGGGGGTCTATTGTTGGCATATTTGACATTCCAAAGAAGTGCCCATGGCGTGTGTGGCGCAGGTAACCATTTCCACCAAATGTGGGCACCCATGATTGCATTACTGTGATGCAGATCTCTTAGGCCTAGACCACCATCCCTTTTTGGAATGGATATTGTTGACCATTTTACGAGAGCTCATTTATGGTTTTGACCAGAGGATCCCCAAAGGAAATTGCGTTGCATATTTTTGATCTTTTTGAGGACCCATTTTGGTGTCGTGACAACTAAGAAGAGATAGAGGGGCATAGATTGTAAAACTGCTTTGATTAGGATAAGACGACTAGCAATATTAAGGGATCTATAGGTCTAGGAGGAAAGTCGAGCTTCAAATTTTGCTAGGAGCTCTTGCCAGGATGAGAGTCGGATTGTGGAATCAATCAAGGGCACTCCAATGTACTTGGCAGGTAGGGAAGCTATAGAGAAGCCAAAAATTATGGCAATGTTGCTTTGGGTAATGGCTGGGGTATTGAAAAAAAATATCTGATATTTTCCAGGATTGATAGAGGTACCTGAGGCCTCCGAGAAAGTGTCAAGCAGGGATTTAAAAGTGAAAGCCTCTTGAATTGAAGGATGACTGAACAACATATTGTCATCTACAAACTGTTGGGGGGTAGTTGGCTGGGAGCCTTGATATTCAACATATTCTCTCTTTCGCTATTGAATCATACATGAGATTAAATAGATCATATCCATTTGTGGGGATTGAAATGTAAATGAGATATTTTAACACCTCCTCGTGAATTGTATATACCTATGAGTTACTTGTATTTACTTATGTTATTTAAAACTTAAGAAATTGTGGGTTGAGTGGAAGTCTAATGGGAATTTTGGTAAATTAAGAATGCATTGTATATATTTTTCTTTTAAAACAATAATACATAGGTAACCTAGGGGAAATTTGGAATTCACTAAAGGGAACCTTAGTTAAAGGTTTTAAAAAATATTTATGATTTACTTACTTTATTTCCTCTGAGATAAGAAATGATCTCAAAAGGAAGGGGGCCAAGGAAGGGAAGGGGGAGAAGGTTGGAGTCTTCAAAAGGAAAGGAAAGAGGACTAGTAGCCAAAAAGCCTTGACTATTCTGAACATTGTGGTGGTGGAAGCACCTATGAGGAGATAGTCATTGTGTTAATGAGGATTTGAGAGTCTCCTTCTATTTCAATGGGGAAATAATTGTCCTACGAGCAAGACAAAGACCCTTCCATAAACCTTCCGGTTAGGCGAAATTTTAGAATCATCCTATGGATCCATAGAAGATCAAAAGGGGGTTGCCAACAGAGTCACGAAATATGCCACCAAATCCTACAGCTCCCGGATGCCTTTGGAGGCTCCATCAAAATTCATCTTGATTAACCTAGCGGGAGGAGGAATCTAAGCGCTGGGTGAATCCTCATGAGTGGGAGGAGTGCTAGTGCTAGAGGGGTGGAATGAGATCGAGAGATGCCATTTCTCCCAAATTAGTTTTTCCTGATCTTGAGTTGGAAAATCAGAGTCCTGCCAATGGCGAAGAGCCAGTGTTTCTTGAAGGTTGATGCAGAGGTTGTACCATATGGTATCCAGAGGAGTGATCTAATTCTTAAATACTCTTTTGTTCCTTTCCTTCCAGACTGTCCATAGAAGAAGGCCCGGGAGAAGAGTCCAAAGAGTGTTTAATAACTTGTTGTTGTAAGATGCCTAGGGCCAGTTGTGAATGGTGCTAACAACATCACCTTGTATGTGATTCGATCTTCTGCATCTGAAGATAATTTCTTCCCACATTTTGTTGGCTAAGACAGAGGTGTCCATTAGCTGCTGGATAGTTTCAATTTGCATTGAACAGTTAGGGCGTTTGGAAGGTTCGATAAATATTTTTTTTTTAACATTATCCCAGGTGAGGATGCGTTTGTGGCATAGGAGCCAGAGGAAGGTAGAGACCTTAGGCTAGATACCAGGTTGCCAAATTTGCGTCCAGAGTGGATCTTTTGGTTTTTGGGTGTGATACATCAAAGTGTATGCTTCCCTGGTTGTGAACGTGCCTTGAGGTGTGTATCCCCACCTACGAATATCTTTCTTCTCTGAATATCTAATTTTTCTGTTGTGAAGTTCTTCATCAACTTCCCTGTTTATGTCCTCCTTCCAATTCTCGCAGATCTGAGCTGCTGGTTCCAATTGACGGTATACCTGTATTGTGGGGGGTACCCAGTAATGTTCTACTTTGTTGCACAGTTGGTTAAGTTGATCCACGTGTTGCTGAGGTCGTATAAGATTTACTAATTTGGGCCTTTGTTGCCAAGAATCAGCCCAGAAAAGGGTTGTACCGCCATCTCTGACTCCCCAGAAGCTGTGCTCTTGAATGAGAGCTTGGTGTTGTTTGGAAACATTCCATATAAGAGAGCCTATATCAGTTGTTGTCAGCCTGATAAAATCTTCTGGGGGTCTGTTGTTGGCATATTTGACATTCCAAAGAAGTGCCCATGGCGTGTGTGGCACAGGTAACCATTTCCACCAAATGTGGGCGCCCATGACTGCATTGTTGTGATGCAGAGCTCTTAGGCCTAGACCACCATCCTTTTTTGGCATGCATACTGTTGACCATTCTAGCAGAGCTCATTTATGGTTTTGACCAGAGGATCCCCAAAGGAAATTACGTTGCATATTTTTGATCTTTTTGAGGACCCATTTTGGTGCTGTGACAACTAAGAAGAGATAGAGGGGCATAGACTGTAAAACTGCTTTGATTAGGATAAGACGACTAGCAATATTAAGGGATCTATAGGTCTAGGAGGAAAGTCGAGCTTCAAATTTTGCTAGGAGCTCTTGCCAGGATGTGAGTCGGATTGTGGAATCAATCAAGGGCACTCCAAGGTACTTTGGAGGTAGAGAAGCTATAGAGAAGCCACAAATTATGGCAATGTTGCTTTGGGTAATGGCTGGGGTATTGAAAAAAAATATCTGAGATTTTCCAGGATTGATAGAGGTACCTGAGGCCTCCGAGAAAGTGTCAAGCAAGGATTTAAAAGTGAAAGATTCTTGAATTGAAGGATGACTGAACAACATATTATCGTCTACAAACTGTTGGTGGGTAGTTGGCTGGGAGCCTTGCTATTCAACATATTCTCTCTTTCACGATTGAATCATACATTGAGATTAAATAGATCATATCCATTTGCGGAGATTGAAATGTAAATGAGATATTTTAACACCTCCTCGTGAATTGTAATTGTATGTACCTATGAGTTACTTGTATTTACTTATATGTTACCTATGAGTTACTTGTATGTTAAAAAATGAAGTAATTTAAGTGTCTTTTTAAAATTCAAATTCATAACGTTCGGGAATTTATATCAAATTTTCGTTAATTAATATATGTAATGTAAAGGTACGTTATTGCATGCAATCAGAAGTCACCCCGACTTCGTGAGTTATAAATTCGAATTTTTGTTATTTCAGAGCTCAAAAGATTGGTAATAAAGGCCACAACAGGTAGCAAAGGAGTTCAAGATTGATAGGGTTGTTTTTTCTATTACTTGTTGCAGTAATGAATCGAGTGAAAATAGATATCAAGAGCATAGAAAACCCAAGGGCATGGAAGGCAAAAGAACTGTCCGTCGTTTATGATGAAGAGATAAAAGTTTTGAGTGATAAACAGTTTTATGAGATTACCAGCCCATACATTGAAAGCATAATTCAACGTTACAGCAAATTATCAGAACAAACAGAATCTCGTGACTGTAGCGAGAATAATCACAATAAAGACCAGAACATTAAGGCGTCAGAGGTAAAATTTGAGGCGGATCAGCTGCAGATAAGGAGAATCGAAATTCAAAGATGAAAAGGGCTGTACCTCCATCTCTGACTCCCCAGAAGCTGTGCTCTTGAATGAGAGCTTGGTGTTGTTTGGCTACATTCTGTATAAGAGAGCCTATATCAGCTGTTGTCACCCTGATAAGATCTTCTGGGGGTCTGTTGTTGGCATATTTGACATTCCAAAGAAGTGCCCATGGCGTGTGTGGCGCAGGTAACCATTTCCACCAAATGTGCGCACCCATGACTGCATTGCTGTGATGCAGATCTCTTAGGCCTAGACCACCATCCCTTTTTGGCATGGATATTGTTGACCATTTTACGAGAGCTCATTTATGGTTTTGACCAGAGGATCCCCAAAGTAAATTGCGTTGCATATTTTTTATCTTTTTGAGGACCCATTTTGGTGTCGTGACAACTAAGAAGAGATAGAGGGGCATAGACTGTAAAACTGCTTTGATTAGGATAAGACGACTAGCAATATTAAGGGATCTATAAGTCTAGGAGGAAAGTCGAGCTTCAAATTTTGCTAGGAGCTCTTGCCAGGATGAGAGTCAGATTGTGGAATCAATCAAGGGCACTCCAACGTACTTGGCAGGTAGGGAAGCTATAGAGAAGCCAAAAATTATGGCAATGTTGCTTTGGGTAATGGCTGGGGTATTGAAAAAAAATATCTGATATTTTCCAGGATTGATAGAGGTACCTGAGGCCTCCGAGAAAGTGTCAAGCAGGGATTTAAAAGTGAAAGCTTCTTGAATTGAAGGATGACTGAACAACATATTGTCGTCTACAAACTTTTGGTGGGTAGTTGGCTGGGAGCCTTGATATTCAACATATTCTCTCTTTTGCTATTGAATCATACATGAGATTAAATAGATCATATCCATTTGTGGGGATTGAAATGTAAATGAGATATTTTAACACCTCCTCGTGAATTGTATATACCTATGAGTTACTTGTATTTACTTATGTTATTTAAAACTTAAGAAATTGTGGGTTGAGTGGAAGTCTAATGGGAATTTTGGTAAATTAAGAATGCATTGTATATATTTTTCTTTTAAAACAATAATACATAGGTAACCTAGGGGAAATTTGGAATTCACTAAAGGGAACCTTAGTTAAAGGTTTTAACAAATATTTATGATTTACTTACTTTATTTCCTCTGAGATAAGAAATGATCTCAAAAGGAAGGGGGCCAAGGAAGGGAAGGGGGAGAAGGTTGGAGTCTTCAAAAGGAAAGGAAAGAGGACTAGTAGCCAAAAGCCAACTTTTAGCCACGTTGGTGGTGGAAGCACCTATGAGGAGATGAGTCATTGTGTTAATGAGGATTTGAGAGTCTCCTTCTATTTCAATGGGGAAATAATTGTCCTCTGAGCCAGACAAAGACCCTTCCATAAACCTTCCAGTTTAGCCGAAATTTTAGAATCCCATCCTATGGATCCATAGAAGATCAAAAGGGGGTTGCCAACAGAGTCACGAAATATGCCACCAAATCCTACAGCTCCCGGATGCCTTTGGAGGCTCCATCAAAATTCATCTTGATTAGCCTAGCGGGAGGAGGAATCTATGTGCTGGGTGAATCCTGATGAGTGGGAGGAGTGCTAGTGCTAGAGCGGTGGAATGAGATCGAGAGATGCCAGTTCTCCCAAATTAGTTTTTCCTGATCTTGAGTTGGAAAATCAGAGTCCTGCCAATGGTGAAGAGCCAGTGTTTCTTGAAGGTTGATGCAGAGGTTGTACCATATGGTATCCAGAGGAGTGATCTAATTCTTAAATACTCTTTTGTTCCTTTCCTTCCAGACTGTCCATAGAAGAAGGCCCGGGAGAAGAGTCCAAAGAGTGTTTAATAACTTGCTGTTGTAAGATGCCTAGGGCCAGTTGTGAATGGTGCTAACAACATCACCTTGTATGTGATTCGATCTTCTGCATCTGAAGATAATTTCTTCCCACATTTTGTTGGCTAAGACAAAGGTGTCCCTTAGCTGCTGGATAGTTTCAATTTGCATTGAACAGTTAGGGCACTTGGAAGGTTCGATAAATCTTTTTTTTTTAACATTATCCCAAGTGAGGATGCGTTTGTGGCATAGGAGCTAGAGGAAGGTAGAGACCTTAGGCTAGATACTAGGTTGCCAAATTTGCGTCCAAAGTGGATCTTTTGGTTTTTGGGTGTGATACATCAAAGTGTATGCTTCCCTGGTTGTGAACGTGCCTTGAGGTGTGTATCCCCACCTACGAATATCTTTCTTCTCTGAATATCTAATTTTTCTGTTGTGAAGTTCTTCATCAATTTCCCTGTTTATGTCCTCCTTCCAATTCTCGCAGATCTGAGCTGCTGGTTCCAATTGACGGTATACCTGTATTGTGGGGGGTACCCAGTAATGTTCTACTTTGTTGCACAGTTGGTTAAGTTGATCCACGTGTTGCTGAGGTCGTATAAGATTTACTAATTTGGGCCTTTGTTGCCAAGAATCAACGCAGAAAAGGGCTGTACCGCCATCTCTGACTCCCGAGAAGCTGTGCTCTTGAATGAGAGCTTGGTGTTGTTTGGCTACATTCCATATAAGAGAGCCTATATCAACTGTTGTCAGCCTGATAAGATCTTCTGGGGGTCTGTTGTTGGCATATTTGACATTCCAAAGAAGTGCCCATGGCGTGTGTGGCACAGGTAACCATTTCCACCAAATGTGGGCACCCATGACTGCATTGTTGTGATGCAGAGCTCTTAGGCCTAGACCACCATCCTTTTTTGGCATGCATACTGTTGACCATTTTAGCAGAGCTCATTTACGGTTTTGACCAAAGGATCCCCAAAGGAAATTACGTTGCATATTTTTGATCTTTTTGAGGACCCATTTTGGTGCTGTGACAACTAAGAAGAGATAGAGGGGCATAGACTGTAAAACTGCTTTGATTAGGATAAGACGACTAGCAATATTAAGGGATCTATAGGTCTAGGAGGAAAGTCGGGCTTCAAATTTTTCTAGGAGCTGGAATCAATCAAGGGCACTCCAAGGTACTTTGCAGGTAGGGAAGCTATAGAGAAGCCAAAAATTATGGCAATGTTGCTTTGGGTAATGGCTGGGGTATTGAAAAAAAATATCTGAGATTTTCCAGGATTGATAGAGGTACCTAAGGCCTCCGAGAAAGTGTCAAGCAGGGATTTAAAAGTGAAAGCTTCTTGAATTGAAGGATGACTGAACAACATATTATCGTCTACAAACTGTTGGTGGGTAGTTGGCTGGGAGCCTTGATATTCAACATACTCTCTCTTTCGCGATTGAATCATACATTGAGATTAAATAGATCATATCCATTTGCGGAGATTGAAATGTAAATGAGATATTTTAACACCTCCTCGTGAATTGTAATTGTATGTACCTATGAGTTACTTGTATTTACTTATATGTTACCTATGAGTTACTTGTATGTTAAAAAATGAAGTAATTTAAGTGTCTTTTTAAAATTCAAATTCATAACGTTCGGGAATTTATATCAAATTTTCGTTAATTAATATATGTAATGTAAAGGTACGTTATTGCATGCAATCAGAAGTCACCCCGACTTCGTGAGTTATAAATTCGAATTTTTGTTATTTCAGAGCTCAAAAGATGGTAATAAAGGCCACAACAGGTAGCAAAGGAGTTCAAGATTGATAGGGCTGTTTTTTCTATTACTTGTTGCAGTAATGGATCGAGTGAAAATAGATATCAAGAGAATAGAAAACCCAAGGGCATGGAAGGCAAAAGAACTGTCCGTCGTTTGTCATGCAGAGATAAAAGTTTTGAGTGATAAACAGTTTTATGAGATTACCAGCCCATACGTTGAAAGCATAATTCAACGTTACAGCAAATTATCAGAACAAACAGAATTTCGTGACTGTAGCGAGAATAATCACAATAAAGACCAGAATAATCACAATAATCGGAGGTAAAATTTGAGGCGGATCAGCTGCAGATAAATCAGAAAATGGCGGAGCAAAATCTGATCGAGGAGAATAAATATTTAAAGAAAAAAAAAGAGGCGCTTGTATGTAACACTGCACCTGTTCGTCAAACGTTAGAATTATTTAATTTTTATCATTTTTAGTTAGTAATCAGAGTCAAATCATTGGAAAGAATTGAGTTATATATTTTATTTTTATCTTTTTAGTAATCAGAGGGAAATCATTGGAAAGAATTGAGTTATATATTTCATTTTTATCTTTTTAGTAATCAGAGGCAAATCATTCATTGGAGAGAAAGAATTGAGTTATATATTTTGTATTTTTAGTTTTAAATATATGGTGCTTCCTTCCTTCCTATCAGTTAATGAAGTACCCAAGATTCAACCTACCTATCCTCTGTTTCTGGGGGCAGAGTTTGTTTTATTGTAATGTGGAATTCATTTTTGTAACACAGCCCCTCCTTTCAAATTCTGAACATAAGGAGATGGATTGTTTACTTTTAGATGGGGAGACTGTAATGGCTTCCGAGTACTCACGTCTGTATTGGCATCACTACCCCCAACAAACAACTCCATCCTAAGTAATATTGATCCTATAAGCTATTATATTCTTTTTGTGCAGTAGAAGTTAAAACAATTTCTTCTTCTTCTATTATTTTCTCAAATTTTACATTGAAAAAAGACTTTCATTTTGGGAGAATGATCCTTCTTATTAGTACTTTGCACATCTAATATTAAATTAAATTAAATCTATGCTAGTAACTAAAAACACTTGAGCATTTATCTATTTATCTCTACATCTGAAATTAAAATAAATTTATGCTAGTAAAAAAAAAACTTAGCGTTTATCTATTTATCTCTACAATTAAGGTTCGCTTAAAACAAAAACTTCAACTAATGTTTGCTTAAAACAAAAACTTCTGCTAGTGTTCTGATTTTTTTTGGGTTCGCGCTGTATTTTTTGGTTTTTTCTTCAGGTGCAACAACTGCAGATGATTCTAGAAAACTTAGCAGGATTGGACGCTGTACAATTAGAAGAATTGGAAGAGAAAATGGAACTGGGAATCCTGCTGGTGAGGGAAAAAAGGAACGCGGCTGTGTGGAGGCGCATAGGGGTTATTCAGCAGAAACTGATTAAGGAGAATCGAAATTCAAAGATGAAAATGGCGGAAATCATTGAGGCCTTGGTTATTCAGCAGAAACTGATTAAGGAGAATCGAAATTCAAAGATGAAAATGGCGGATATCATTGAGGCCTTGTGCCCAGCGCCTGTTTCTCAAACACGACATCATGCTAACCCGAATAAAACCCAGATTCTTTAGAATATTATTATTAGTGCAGTGTGATTATTGAGGATACATGAAGATAGAGAGTTTTTTGTGCAGTGTGAACGTTTCCGAGCTGCTTTATTCAACATGAAAGACTTATTAAGAATATTATTATTCAAAGTTCTTTCAGATTTTTTATTAAAATAATTGAATTATATATGTTGTTCTTTTTAATTTTAGTAATGGGAATGACCTGATTAGTTAAATAAAATACCCAAGATTGAATAGATCCTCTTTGTTCTGTTTTGTTTATCCGGAGTCAATTGTATCTTAAATAACAGCTACAGAGGATGTTGAGAATAGAAACAGAAATATGATTTGAATAGTCAAGCCTAAAATGGTGTAATAGTATGTTTAGACAATCAAGGGTTGCGTGCCATTTTTATCAACGGCCCAAATCTGTAAGTTCACAAAGTTTCTTTACGGTGTAAAAATAAGGAAGAGAACAAAGTGCAACTCCAATTTCAGAATAAGAATTAAATCCTTCTTCTAGCTTATACCATTAGCATAAATAAATATTGGTAAGTCCATGCTGATTACCATGGGAGTGAATTTCTGAGATTACCATGTATGATTTCCTTATTTTAAAATGTGAAACTATTTTACCAGATCTCCAAACACAGTAACCAAATTCTTAAAAATCATTGAATCCCGTAAATGTAAATGTCAAGATACAGTAACCAAATTCTTAAAATTAAATGTTAAGATACAGTAACCAACTTCATGGAAAAATAGAAAAACTTGTTATGACTTGAAAAGATGAAACTGATACTGTCGTAACCAAATTCTTAAAAACTGAAACTGATACTGTTACTGTCAAGAAGCACTGAAACTGAAAACTGAAACTGAAGCTGAGCGGGAGTGAAGTTACTGTCAAGAAGCACTTCACTATTTGCGATCTCTCATTTCACTCTTCCCATAACTGCAACAACACATAATGAAGTTAATGTTAAAATTAATCGAATCCCGTATCTCTATTCTTTATATCTCTAACTTCACTTCCCTGCATAACTACAAAACAACACATAAGAAAAAACGGAGCTACTTTTCATTCACAAGTGGGAGTGGGAGTGAAGTTACTGTCAAGAAGCACTTCACATGCTCTTTCACTGTTTGCGATCTCTCATTTCACTCTTCCCATAACTGCAACAACACATAATTAAGTTAATGTTAAAATTCATCGAATCCGGTAATTATTAACATAATTAAGTTAATGTTAAAATTCATCGAATCCGGTAATTATTAACATAATGAAGTTAATGTTATAATTTTCCGTTTCATACAAAATTTCACGCATGAATCAAGAAGCACTTCACATGCTCTTTCACTGTTTCTGATCTCTCATTTCACTCTTCCCATACACGAAGCATACACATACAAAAAGTGGGAGTGAAGTTAACGTCAAGTTACAGTAATGTGGGAGTGAAGTTTAAAATTCATCGAATCCCCTAAATGTAGATGTGACGTCGAAGCGCATTCGTTATTTCGTGCACCCACCATTTCCGAGCTCCGGGAAATATTATAGAGTTGTCCGTCGAGGATATAAATATTAATAATATTGCATTACTTACTTCTTTTATTAATGCTGTATTTTTCTCTAATTTAATATATTAGATTAATCACAATAAAATATATTAATTTAATCAATTATTTCAGAAAAATCACAATATTATTTAGAGGGGGTGGACGCGTTTCAAACTACCTAGTGTAATTCATTATCAAGACCTTCATGATGAACTACACTCGATAGTTCGAAACTCCTCGACCTTCCAAATGACATTTTGTTTTTTCTATTAAGGCACTCCTTGAGGTGAATTCACTCGTTCGATTTCCTACCTCGATCATGCTGATATATTGGATATAGTGAAAATCTAGTCCTACCAAACTTTGAAAAATATATATTTATTTTATTTTTAAAATGCAAATAATATTTTATTTTTAAAATGAAAGTAAATGAAAATATTAACACTCCATGTGCCACAATGACATTAGTAATTGAAATATTGACACTCCATGTGCCACAATGACATTTTGTGTGTTGGAAAATAATATCATCGACATCGTGCAATCGTGAACTTTAACTTCTACATCACTAATAACTAATCATTTTCAAATTTAGAAAATTTTTACAAAATCTAAAACAAGTAAAATACTTTACCATATTTATATTTATAATACATTGAATTATTTGCAAAATTATTTACCATTTGTGTTAGAATATAGTAAATTATTTTATATAAATATTAGTACATAAATTAAAATTCTAACATACAATCAAAAAAATATACTATATTTAAAACACATTTTTTTAATTTATTTATGTAAATATTAGTTCATGCAATTATAACTTTTTACCACTCGGATGCCGGTGACACGTTCAGAGCGTGTGAGGGCAGATCCTCTCATGCTGAGGCTGACGCGACCCTACTACACCAGCTCTAACATGATGCAAAAACTCATCTCGAAAATCATTCATAACGGTGCTCTGCCAAACTTGACCTTTTGCCATACTTCGTATCACATGTAGTCACACTTGGACCATCCATCACCACATCTGTGCTCATGCCACAACCCCTCTCCACATGTGCGCGGGTGCCACAGGTTTTCAAAAGGCACTAAAGCTCCTATTTCATCCATCACTGTTATTCCCCTCGCCATCACGTCGTTGCTCCAGCTTCCCTCGCGCATCTCCTCTGCCTCTACCCTTCCTGCTATGCGATCCCCCTATTGCGAGCCCCCTATTGCGTGCCCTCCTGCTACGTGCTCCTCCCTCTGATATCCTCCTTGTTCGTTTCCCCGTGATGTGCACGTCCCTATAGAAATCCCCTCCTCCTATGCTTCTCTGTGTTGTGCGTTATACGCGGCGAGCTCACCCGTTGCGCGCCACCCTCATGCACGCACCATAGCTGCGCACCTCGGTTTCTCGTACTTCAGCTATGCATTTCACTGCCCTTGGCCTGGCTTCCCTCTCTTTTCTTCATAGCCTCTCCATGGCCCTAAGACAATGTCAAAATCCCATCAAGGGAAGCCATAGAGGTGCATTCTCGAGGCGCTATCACCGCCGCGAAGATCAGTGTCGAGAATCCATTGAAGGTTTCTCTTCAGGTAGCCATGAAAGGGAGGCTACTCAAATGCCTTACTTCACCCGGGAAGATATTTTGTTAATGTCAGAGAAGCGTAGGTGCAGAAGAGGCCCCAGAAAATATACCATAGCGCACTCTGAGATGCCTACTCCTCAGAAAACTGAGGCACTTCCTGTTCACGAGCCAGTGGAGGAGGAGACAGATGTTTGGATCATGGATTTGGGTGGAATCTAGACTAGACTTTTAGATGTAGAGTACCCTATTGCTCCTATCATCTGCGTGGTCCCTCCAAGGCTCCTACGCGAGCCTATAGCTGAGGAGGTGGCCATAATGCGTGAATGTGGATGCCTTGTTGGCTTGAGGGGTCTTGACCCAGGTTCAGAGGTTAAGGTTTGCCAACAAACCCCTATATTACTGGCCCTTTCGGCAATGACCTATTTTCGCAGGCCAAGGTCTCACCCGAAGTAGTATGCAGGGAGGATGTTGGAACCAAGTTTTTGCACCCTGGGAGAGAGTAGGTAAGTAAGGAAAATCTACATTCACAACTTATTAGAGTCACAAAGAGCAGGTCTATGCACAAGCTTTTAACAGTATAATCAATTATTAACTATAACAAAGCTCTTACCATTCACATATCTAGTTAGTACCTTCGCATCCACATGTGTATCAGTAATTACCAGCACATAATATCATAAATGCGGCTACAGATACATTCATAGCATAAAATAGATAACATAGATGTAACCGCAGCTTAAACAGATACCATAGATTTGCACCAATAGTAACACAATATATGTAGATAGCACAAAGATAATTCAACTATATTTCGCATACATTAGTATCCAAAAAAGATTACGCGGACATAAAATCTGAGAGGACATTAGTAATTGAAATATTGACACTCCATGTGCCACAATGACATTTTGTGTGTTGGAAAATAATATCATCGACATCGTGCAATCGTGAACTTTAACTTCTACATCACTAATAACTAATCATTTTCAAATTTAGAAAAATTTTACAAAATCTAAAACAAGTAAAATACTTTACCATATTTATATTTATTAGACATTGAATTATTTGCAAAATTATTTACCATTTGTATTAGAATATAGTAAATTATTTTATATAAATATTAGTACATAAATTAAAATTCTAACATACAATCAAAAAAATATACTATATTTAAAACACATTGTTTTAATTTATTTATGTAAATGTTAGTTCATGCAATTATAAATTTTTACCACTCGGATGCGGGTGACACGTTCAGAGCGTGCGAGGACAGATCCTCTCATGCTCAGGCTCACTCTACCCTACTACACCGGATCTAACATGATGCAAAAACTCATCTCGGCAATCATTCATAACGGTGCTCTGCCAAACTTGACCTTTTGCCACACTTCATATCACATGTAGTCACACTCGAACCATCCCTCACCACATATGTGCTCATGCCACAACCCCTCTCCACATGTGCGCGGGTGCCACAGGTCTTCAAAAGGAACTAAAGATCCTATTTCATCCATCACTGTTATTCCCCTCGCCATCACGTCGTTGCTCCAGCTTCCCTCGCGCATCTCCTCTGCCTCTACCCTTCCTGTTATGCGCTCCCCCTGTTGTGAGCCCCCTGTCGCATGCCCTCCTGCTACGTGCTCCTCCCTCTGATATCCTCCTTCCTCATTTCCCCCTGATGTGCATGTCCCTATCAAAATCCCCTCCTCCTATGCTTCTCTGTGTTGTGCGTTATACGCGTCGAGCTCACCCATTGTGCACCACCCTCGTGCATGCACCATAGCTCCACACCTTGGCTGCGCGTACTTCAGCTATGCATTTCACTACTCTTGGCCTGAATTCTCTCTCTTTTCTTCATAGCCTCTCCATGGCCCTAAGACAATGTCAAAATCCCATCAAGGGAAGCCATAGAGGTGCATTCTTGGGGCGCTATCACCGCCGTGAAGACCAGTGTCGAGAATCCATTGAAGGTTTCTCTTCAGGTAGCCACGAAAGGGAGGCTACTCAAATGCCTTACTTCACCCGGGAAGAGATTTTCTTAATGCTAGAGAAGCGTAGGTGCAGAAGAGGCCCCAGAAAATCTACCATAGCGCACTCTGAGAGGCCCACTCCTCGGAAAACTGAGGCACTCCCTGTTCACGAGCCATCGGAGGAGGAGACAGATGTTTGGATCATGGATTCGGGTGGAATCTAGACTAGTCTTTTGGATGTAGAGTAACCTATTGCTCCTATCATCTGCGTGGCCCCTCCCAAGCTCTTACGCGAGCCTATAGCTGAGGAGGTGGCCATAACGTGTGAATGTGGATACCTTGTTGGCTTGAGGGGTCTTTACCTACGTTCGGAGGTTAAGGTTTGCCAACAAACCCCTATATTACTGGCCCTTTCGGCAATGACCTACTTTCGCAGGCCAAGGTCTCACCCGAACTAGTATGCAGGGAAGATGTTGGAACCAGGTTTTCGCACCCTGGGAGAGAGTAGGTAAGTAAGGCAGATCTGCATTCACAACTTATCAGAGTCACAAAGATCAGGTCTATGCGCAAGCTTTTAACAGTATAAT
The DNA here is from genome assembly GCA_034641835.2 of Pinus albicaulis. Lineage (NCBI taxonomy): Eukaryota > Viridiplantae > Streptophyta > Pinopsida > Pinales > Pinaceae > Pinus > Pinus albicaulis. Next base: position 35,554 of record JAXQQM020081734.1, on the reverse strand, counting down.
CAATTATTTACCATAACAAAGCTCTTACCATTCATAGATCTAGTTAGTACCTTCGCATCCACATGTGTATCAGTAATTACAAGCACATAATATCATAAATGCAACTACAGATACATTCATAGCAGAAAATAGATAGCATAGATGTAACCGCAGCTTAAAAAGATACCATAGATTCGCACCAATAGTAACACAATATATGCAGATAGCACAAAGATAATTCAACTATATTTCGCATACATTTGTATCCAAAAACCCAGTTACAACCAAAACCAACCTGTGCACACAGCTTAGCGGAGTCCGCACATAGCAGGACTGAGGATCTGCGTGCACAGAACCAATAAGAGTCTTTACCCAAAACATCCCAAAATAGATCCAACATTTCGTATGTAGCATCAGTCTTAATTCATGCGTACCCTTAGGAGAGAGCAGGCAAGTAAGGCAGAGTAGGCAAGTAAGGCAGATAGACAAGTAAGGCAGATCTCCCCATCGGAGTCAGAGAAACATTTATTGTCCTTTTCCTATCAAAGTACACCATCAGCCATAGGATTGATCCAATCCTCGCCTCGAACAGTTAATTTATAGATGTGATCCACATCCTCTTCTTCGTGCACCGGTTCTGTATACCGCTCTCCTTCTACAGGGTCTAGCGAGACTATCACCCTCGTACCCTCATTCTCAAACACCATACTTCTTTTCTTTAGATTGATAATGCCTCCCATATCTATAGCCTAATCCAGACCTAAGATCACAAGGTAAGGTTCCGCATCTTCCACAATATGAATAACTTCGAAATTGACTTGCATATTAATGCCTACAATATCTACCATAATCTTTGACAGCCTCTCCAATGGTATGATATTTTTTTGGTTAGCCATACACAGATGTATAGTGGACCATTCCATCTTAGGCTCTCCCATCCGCTACCAAGTTTGCTTGGGTAGTATGTTCACATTTGACGCTAAGTCCACGATAACCTAATCCATTTCATAATCGCCAATCTGCGTTGTTAGCCGCATCTCTCGCCCAGTGCGTTTCTTATGCTTGTATAATTTGTGAACATCTTTAACTTCTGTGGGAGGATCAGTTCTTTCCAAACAGCTATCTATCAGTGTCTGAAGATTTTCTACTGCCTTATGGTTTTGCAGTAGCTTCATACATGCTTGCATGAATGGTTTAACTTCGTCATCTAGTCTTAGGTGTGTTGGAGTCTTGGAAGTAGATGCCTCATCCTTCGTAAATTCGTTGCGGGCTACAACGAAGGTTTCCTTTTCCTTTTGTAGGTCCAGGCTTTCCTGCTTGACAACTTCTTTCCAAATAAGAGATTCTGCGACAGATTTCTCCTCAACTCCCCCAATAGCCATCCCGCTACACATTATGACATTAACTCTTGGTCTTTCGTCATGCAGTTCAGCCTTAACCCTCTGCACATTCTGCATAGATGTCTTCTATTTTTCTTGCATTTTTTCTATCAAAATTGGGCAGTCTTCAATCACATGGTCCAGGTGTCTACAATACCTACAATATTGTCATGCAGGATTCAAACAATCCCTTGCAAAGTGCCCTACTTCTCCACAGTTATAACAAATCAACTACCCTCTTCCCCGACCTGTGCTTCCACCTCTACCCCCTCCCCTTCCCCTCATTGGGGAGCCTCCTCTACCTGAGGGTGATAGTGGTGACGAAGGATCAGCCTGTACCCTATATAGGTTTCCTCGATCTATCATTAAGTCATAGGTTCGACAATTATGTTCGTCATGTCCCACTGATTGGAAAAATCGGCACCATTGTTGCTTTAATTTTGGAACATACGCACCAAGACGGGGGCATTGGTTGGTGTCATATAGTCCAGCTACATGAAAATCATTGCACCATAATGTCGGACTACTTGGTCCCGTAGCCTCCCTAGGGCACAATGGGTTGGGTCCCCCCGCATGCATGTAGTCTGTGAGCAGTGGACACTGATCCTTGGTGTGGCCAGATACCCTGCATCGTATGCACCATACATCTGGGCTAGCTTCTTTCCCTCAGTATTTTGCAGATTATAGATTTCAATATGCATTGCCTCCAGCTGTACCTGGTGTTGTGGATCATCTACATATCCTTTTTATTTTCAATTTTTGGAAAAAAAAAAAAAAATTGTTGTAAAAATGTTAAAGTATTGAAATTTTTATACTTTAACATAAAAAAACACTTCTGTTGATGTATTAAAGTAAAAAATTTAAACACTTTAAACTTTATGAAAGTGGGTTCCGCATTTATGTTTAAACATCGATCATTTCATTAGGCATAAAGCATCGATAGTTTCAATTTTCATCAAAAGGCCCAATCCACGGGCACAATCAGCAAAAAAATTTAATAAATGAGTGCCTCTTCAGTTGACTCGGTTGACTACAAGGACATCATAGATGAACGGTGAAGATTCATTGCAGAGGCACTAACCAAAATTTTCTTCCATACCTCGTGAGCCCCCGCAGTGATGTAGGACGTTGAGTTGTTCACAGTTTTCTTCCACATCTGATCAACGGCTTGTTGGCGTGTCATGTCAGCATTAAATTTCGAAGCCACGACACCTATTTAAATAAAATTAGCATTGTTTTTTCAAAATCTTTCCCGATTAGTTTGCTTTGAGTCCTATTTTAAGTTTTCTGTTAACCTAGTAGAAGTGACCACCCTGTGAGTTATCCTTTACGTTAAATTTCAGCCATGGTTAAGAATTCATCCTTGTCGGGTTCAACTAGTCATATCCCTCTCATGGACACTGAGGGTGGTATTCAAGATACTCTTTGTTCCACAATTCATATTCCATTTTATCAGCAAGTCATCCTAAATGACAAAACCTCCCCTGTTTTCACTGCCATGGTCAAGTCTAGAATACTTTCTGCATCTATCCAAAAAACCCACCTTTTTCTTGAATTTATCTATTGGTTGGTTTCAGTCATGTACCCTGGGAAATGCTTTGTTATGAATTGTCAGGGAGAGAATGTTTTCCAAGTGTCTACCCAGCTAATCCGTCAAGCCCTTTGCTATCGAGTCAGAGTCATCTGTTCAGTTCTCCGATGATTCCCTGGTAACCTATTATGATAATCTTGTAGGTGAAGAGTTTAATCAGTTCATATTCTTCTTGAAGCCAAACATGAAGAAATTTAAACCAGACAGCAAAGAATTTTCTATGGAGATTTTTGATGCAGAAATTTGACCAGTATTAAGCAACATTGCGAAAATTCTAGGCAAAGAAGATGACAATGCAGTGGATAAATCAGTCTTAGGGATGTTTTTCCTGATGATGAAATCAATAACAGTACTGGATATTCCATCATATTGGTAGAATGCAATTAATTCACAACTAATGAGCCTTTCATTAACAGGTTCTTTTAAATTTCCTTAATTAATTGTCTACTTGTTCTTATATCAAAATGTGGAAGAGTTCATGCATTTAGGTCTGAATATTATGAATGTAAACAAGAAAAGGCAATCAGTAGTGTTTTGGACAAATGTAGTAAGAAGAGAGCAAAATGAAACAGGGTTGTTTGATTTTGCCAGTGATTTCATGTCAGTCGCATACAAAATCTTAAATGGAGTTACTCCACCTTGTTTTTTACCTAAAGCTCAGGAGTATTTACATATAGGAGCAACTTTCAAATTTGGAGATTGGATTGTTTTTAAGGATTAATATGAAATTAGGCTATATGGAGCAAGTATTGAGCCTTACAGACTTCCAACATTTGTACCTATGAGGCTATTTGCCTTAGAATTTATTCAACAAAGTCTAAATTTTGATCAGGTTCATTTTATGCCCATGAAAAAGCGGCATATGTACAAATTACCCATGACTGTAGGCCCTTTCATAGTCAATATGAGACAGGAATTTGAGGAGGTTACTAAAATGTTAGATGAGATGCATATGTTGTTCGTGGAAAGTTAGGCTTATGACCCTCATAGTGTAATTTCAAATAAAAGAAGAATGGGTATTTAGGTTTCATTCATGAAAGAAGGCCAGATTTGGAGAAGTTAGAAAGTAGAGATGTGATAAGTTTAGCAGGTTCAAACATTCAAACCCCTACCATATCAGAAAAATAAAACAAAAGAAGCAAAGAAACAGTGATTGAATTAGATGATGAGGAGCAGGGGGTTGAAAAGAGAACAAAGTTTAATGAAGAATTTACATTTAACCCACCTGGTTTTTCCTTACATTTAGGAGAAGAAAAAAATGTTCTTGCTTCACCTACGAGTCATGAAATCTCTCATGAGAAAGTACCTCTGATCAAACAGATGTTTACATAGATTGAAGAAAGGAATCAAAAGATGAAGGCCAACATGGAAGCCCAAGCTTAGTATCAGGTCACTTCGGATCAAACAAGACTCTTGACTGTCATGGATATTGAAAAATATCAATTCAGAATTTCCCTGTCTCATCCCACAAACCTGTCAATAGGTTCTTCTAAAATTTCAATATTTTAAATGTAACGGTGGATGTGAAGAAGATTCCCCTGATGGATAAAATGAATTTGCATATGCAAACCAGCTATTTAATTGTAAATGACTTGACCAAGACCAATGCAATGGCAATGAAGGCAGAAAATATGTTGGGGAAGGTACTTAAGAAATTGAAGTTAGAGAAAGATAATGCAAGAGCTTTAACAGTTCAAAATGACGAGTTAAAGAAAATCATTGTAAAGATTGGAGTGAACCCTAGTGACAAGACTGCTGTACAAAAATTGTTGCAGAGTGCTGAAATAGAAATATCCACATTGAGGAAGAAGCTTAGGTTGCCTACAGGAGAACATTCTATGGCTACAGAAGTTGCAGAGGTGGAGAATGAGAAGGAAAATCTTTTACAACAACTAATGCAAAAAGATGAATAAATTGCCAAAATAAAGCAAACAGAAATATCATTGCAAAATCATATTGATAACCAGAGTTGTACTTTTGTTTTTCCTGCAGGTAATGAATATCCTCAAGCACATATTTTTCAATTGAATACTGAGTTGTAGATGGCTGAAAGAGATCGGAAAAAGGCTCAAGCAGATTTGGAGACTGCAACAGTGCTTATTCATATCATAGAGAATGAAGCTAATAAATATAAAACCGATATTCAGAGTGCTAATGCTGATATTAAAAATCTCAAAGAAAGACTGAAAGGAAAAATTTCATTGATACAAGCGAAAGATATCATTTGGAATGATATCATTTCTGAAATGAAATCAATTTGGAGTTGTTTGAAGATAGTTGCAGAGAAAAAAAGTCTTATCAAGGAATGTGAAGAACCAATCATGATAGATAAGCAAAAGGAAATTAATAGAGCCATTTGGGCTAAAAGGTTCATTGAATTTATTAATTCTAAAAAAGATCAGGAATAGAAGAGAATGATATTAAATGCAGGACCTTATATGCAGTGGAGATCAATAAGATGATTATCAAAAATGATCATAGGAAAGCTACAGAAAAGAAGCTGATGGAAATTAAAGAGACGATAAGTCAATTTGATAAGTTATTTGACAAATTAACAAGAATAGGTCTGCCATCATGTTGGGGAGATGAAGGAAATATTTTTCCATGGGATTCTTATGAGAATTCTCTAGTTATGGAAAAAAGAAAAGTTGATAATAGGCATGAAAAAAATCAGGTGCTTAAAGGATAAACAATGGTCAACTTTCTGCAAAAACATTTCCAGCTATTGTCGTTGGTAAAACTCTTTCCACAGAAGGACCATATTATAATCGAATTACTGCATTCATATTGGATTACCATAATATAACACATTCGCCTAGGACAAATATAGAGATATGGAAAAAGTGCAGAGCATGGACAATAGACTTTCCAAAAGGGTTTTAACCATCAAAGAAAGACAAATCAGATGACCAAGGGCATGCAGCAACATCATCAACAATTCCTATAGATTAGGATGTGGATTTTTACATTTTATTACTTTTCCAAAAACAATGTAATTGTAATAAGACATTATCAAGGCATGTAATAGACAACCTCTGAAGTCCCAAGTAGTTGTGGTAGTTGGAATTGGTTACAGCAGTTCCAAACTATTTTTTTTGTTGTATTTAATGTAATTTTAAAGAGGAAGGAAGGTTCTGAGTTTTGGACCTTTTATCACCCTAGTAATTCTTAGGTCATGGGATTTTGGTTTTTAGTTAAAGAAAACCAGGGGTAACCAAGAACATCTTTTAGAATTCAGGATCTAGCCTTCCTGAGTTCCAGAGAGGGATCTCTTCTTAAGATTTAGTTTTTTTTTGTAATGAGTTTAAGGCTAGCTATGAGTGGACAATTTGGTTTGATTTTTTGAATGTCGGTTGGAATAAATGACTACAAATGAAACCATAGAAAATATACCAAACCATTGGGCAATGGAGTCAAATTAATAGCAAACAAGACTAGAAAACTAAGGTCAAAAGAACAAATATACTAAGGGAAAGATAGATGATCTTTAGAGGGTTTAAAAAGGCTTATTTTGATGAAGTGGTATGATCTGGACTAAGGGAAGCTAAGAATCCTTAGATCACAGAAAAGGAAGAGGGAAATTGAGGTCAAACGAGACTAAAGAGAAATTAAGGATTCTAAAGTCTGGAAATCAATAGAAAACATAAACATGAAAACTAGTAAAAACAGAGAGCTTTTTACACTGATCTTGTAATACCAAAACTAGTTATTCATTTAAGATGGAAAATAACACTAGATGTATGAATGTAACTTAAATAAATAAACAATGAAAACTCGAAGATATAATACTCATCTAATCAGCACGAGGATCATTAGTTATGATGTCTATTTTCTTCAGTTTCCAGCCTGCTGCTTCAACATAACTCACATAAAATCCCAACGTTTTCAACAAAAAAGTCTATAGTAGTCTTGATAACTTTATTCCACACAAAATACTTCAAATGATGAAGTATTTATACAAATAAATTAAATACAAAATATTTCAAAAGTTTTAGAGAATATCTCAAGAAAAAATAGGAATTATTACATAAGAAGAGGGATAGTTGGAAAACAGATGTGCAAGTTGTCCTCGTTTACAAGAAAAATAGAACAGTTTATCAACTCAAACTGATTTTTTGTTTAGCTGGAAGTATTGCTGGCACTTGGGGCATTATCTTGTGGAGGATGACTTTTAGTGCACTCTTCCTCTTTTATGTTCTACTCTGATACTCTTTTACTCTGCTTTTTCAATGTTTAATGTTGTAAATTAAGAATAACCAGCAATAACATCTTGTTTTTACTGATACACTTTGACCACTGATTGACTCTGATCACTTATTTTCTTTGATATACTTTAACTGCAAATTTTCATAGTAAATTAGTGAATTCCTGCCATTTTTCTGCATTGGGAATTTTCATGCTCCTTAGTTTCCTATAACTTTCATCTGTTTCTGTATATTTTGCAAAATTGGGCTTGACCACAAAAATATGTTTGATTTAATTTTGCAAAAAGAATAAGTTTTCAAAATATTTCAAAATGACTTTACCAGTAGGAGACACTTGAGGTAAAGGTTTATTGACCTGCACTTTGGCATATGCCCTGATTTTGTTGTCATAATATTTTCGTGGCATTAACTTTTCATTCAATGCATGAATATCTGGTAAACCTGCTTGTGACAGTACTGTGTATTTGGCCTCGAATCTAGTGATAGCCAAGTTCATATCTTTGCACCTATCCTCCAAATTATTCATCATTTTTCTCTTATTCAGGATCTTTTTCATTTTTAATATACTTTCAGTTCTGTCCTAAATTTTTAGCTCCTCAAGTTCTTCCCTATGTTTTGTTGTTCAAAAATGTGATAAGTCTCAAAGCTTGAGCAAGCTTATCAGCCAATTCTTCTTTTGTCTTATATATCTCTATCTGTGCTTCTTTAAGTAACTCTTTTTGCTCATAAATTATCTGGATTGAGGGCCATTGCAAATGTATGCCCTGAATGATGATATTCCATAGATAATTCTTAATGTAGGATACCTGCTCAGTGAGATTTACGTGCTATTGAAGAATTTTAACCCGTTCCTTTAATATGTTGGCCCTCTGTTCATGTCCTTTGGAATTGATTAAGGCATCTTTGTTGGATGTTTACAGATTTTTGATGGTGCCTTTTAAACTGATTATCTCTTTATCTTTTATGGACATGTCTTCCATAGCCTTGACTATGGTAGCTGTTTCCCCTGTTGTATTTACCTGTGATGTTCATGAAGAAGTGGCAGAGATGTCTTTAGAAGTAATTGACACTGTAGATGCCAATAGTCCTTTCGGTGCCAAATGTCTTGCCAATGTTGAGGGAACATCTGTACTTACAGTTGGAATAACTGTAGGGATGGGAACTTACTGAGCTTTCTTCAAACTCTCATTTTCTTGCATCAAAGCTTCTATTTGGTTTTCCATTTCCTTTATTTGGGCTGTCATCTTTAGAACCAGCTAACTTAATTCATCATTCTTTGTCTTTTGCTGAAGGATCTCTTTTTCCTGGGGATGTTCACTATGAAGTAATTTGAGCTGCCATCTTAGGGCAGCAATATCTTCATTTTTCTATTTTATCAGAGCCTTTACAGTTTCAATATTAGCTGGATCTACTCCAGCTTCAATTACCAAATCCTCTAATGCTTTGATTCTCAATCCATTAGCATGCAAGGATACTTTATCCAATTTCATTTGTGTCTGTAGATTTGACACAGTTTTCTGAAGCTTACAAGCACTCATTGTTTTATTGACCAATTTTGAATACAACATCTCTGTAGTGCTTCTGTGGAAGTCTATTTGGTCTAATTCATGAATAGCATCTGCATCTACCTCCAAATCTATCTTTGAATAATCTGCCACTATCTTGGGATCAGCGACCATAGGCTTTAAAAATGACATTATCAGTTTTTTGGATGAATAGTCAAAAGCAGTGAGAAGTCTATATTTATTTCCTGGTTTCTCTTTGAGAAACTTGGAATAGACTTCATTTTTTATTTCTTCATTATTCTCCCTAATTTTCCTGAACTTGATCTGAATGTCTGAATCTCTATTATTAGTTGCCTTTGAGGAAGAAGGAATTTCTACATCAGTTTGTTTCTCAACCATCACTGTATCTTTATGTTGTGTTTCAAATTGTCTCTTTTGAATTTCTCTGAGTGTTTTAGTTACTATCACTATTGCCTCATCATCAGTTTCATGACCATTATTATCATCAATTTCCATTGCTTTATCCTTATCTTCAATAGTTAATTTGGTTCTCTTGCTATAGGAGGTTTTAAATTTCTTGCCTGTGATGGTTTCAACAATATAATTGACTTCTTCTCCGCTTCTTTTGTGAGATACCTCTGCTTCTTTATCAATTATAGTCACCTGTGCATTATTCACCTATGAATTATTCACTTGTGTTCCCTGTGTATTAACATTTTGCATTACCTGTGCATCATCATCAATAAAAGTATTTGGCTCCCATTCATTCTGATTGGAAAATTTTTCAATTTGTGGCTTTGACTCATGTAGGAAATGAGTCAACTTGCACTTTACCCTGATAGTGCTCAAAATACCCTGAGGGTCATAACTCCACATGAAGCTTTCCTGGAACTTTAACTCTTTTAATTTGATATTTGTCTCTTTCATAGCTTCCTTGTTGTTCACTATAAATGGTCCAATATAATTCCTGATTTTGAATTGGGTCTTCTTCTTGGATGCCATGAAATTTATTGCATCAGCATTTAAGATTTGCCTTAAATATTCTAAGGCAAATATTCTTGTAGTTACAAACCTTGGTAGTTTGTATGGAGCAAAGAGTGCACCATACACTCTAAATTCTGTGTGATTCCTGTATAAATACCAATCCCCTGTTTTACAATTCTCACACAACTGTAAAATCCTCTTTGTTTCTTCATTTATTCTTGGAGTTTCAGCTTTATTCAACAAGTGCATAGTTGGTATTATGAACAGGTCATTGAAATCTGTGTAGTTATACTGACTACTGTATTTTCTTAAAAGAGATGTCCAGAATATTACTGAAAGTAATTTCCCTTCTACATCCATTTTTTGAAATTCAATAGGGAATTTTTCTTCATGATAATACAAGAAAAGATGTAGTAGATATGACGTAAATCTAAATACCCCCTCCTCTGGTAATTTTGTCAATTGGTAGTGTATGTTCTCAGCAATAAGATTAGAAAAATTGAAGATTATGGATGGAGGCTGGCTAGGAGTCAATGTGGATAGAAAACCCAAGATAGAAGCATCAGTAAATTCATCATTGTCATATCCCAGTATGAATGACAGCATGGAGACAATTTTTCTTGTATTTTCGGGGAAATCAAATGTATCATAGGGTGGATTTACTTTTGGGACATCAACATGATTTGGCCAAAAGGTCAAAAAGATATTGAACCTGGTAGGAAAATCTAAATCCAAGTAAAGCTGGGTCAAATCCTCTTTTGACAATGAAACTGAATTAGGCTCATGGTTCATTTTCAGCATGGAATTAATGGACTCAGAATTGATATAGAACATGAATTCCCTATATTTATTAACAATACACCTCTGATCTAGGAGGTAATACAACTGACATAGTCTGACAAAATCAGGGGCTTGATGAGTAAGAGGAACAACATATTTTGGCAAATTGGAATCCAAAATGGGTACATCATCTTTGACCTTTTCTACAGACTCCCCAAAACACGAATTTTGGACTTCTAGCAGCTTGAATTCAACTGAAGGATCAAAGATTCTATAATCAAGATCAAGCAATGGGCTACTTTCTTGAGAAGTTATGTGAGGTTGTACAGGTCTAACTACTTCAGTTATTTCGGCTGTAAGTGTAGGAGTAGGCTTATTGATTTTAGAAGGTTCAACCTATGATAACTTGCTTGAGACATTTTTCAGGGATTTTGGACCTCCAAACTTGGGAGTGACTTTTTTTTTAGTCATTTTGGATGAACAGAGCTAGATTAAATAGTTTTATAAGTTTTTTTTCGAAAACCAGGGACAACTGAAGAATTCTTCTGGCGAATTGAGACTCTAGGTAGGGTTTTAAGGTGACAGAATAGGTTTACTATATGCAGAAGGTCTTATAGATCAAATTCATTAGTGAAAATGATCTTGGAATAGATTAAAACCTTAAAAATGGAAACAGTGGATTCAGGATAAATTTTGACAGGGTTTCCCCTGTATTTTGAAGGTTTTTAGACTTCTGAGATGGATAGTTAACTAAGTTCTAGAGAATGGCAGTGTAATTGGGGTAATTTTCCTTTGAAATTGAAGATTTTATGGATCGGTTTGATGGAAAAATACCTGTAAGAGGTATGATTGCAGTCGATGAAGGTTGCAGTCTCGTCACAATCTTCAATTTAATTGTAATTCAGCTGATAGAATGGAGGAACAATCTATTTGGAGATATATTTCGGAGAAAATGGCTTTGAGAAGTAAATTGGTTCACAAATGGCTCAAAAATGGCGTAAAAGGGGCTCTGCAAAGGGTTCTCAGTTGTTTCAAAGGTTAATGTGCGAAATGTTATGAAAATAGTGAAAAAACTAAGGCCGATCCTTAAGTCAAATCATGATAAATCATATTAATTGCAGGCTTAATCCAGGCTAATGAGGACTGGTGCTTTTGTCAAGGCCTATTTTAGGGATTCGAAAGACTGTTTGGATTTTATTGCCCATTTTATTGCAGAGTCCTTTTAAAGCATATTGTTCAGATTTTTTATGATTTCAGCCAGATTGGAGATAAATCTTATTAGAAAATTGATTTTACCAAGAATGCTTGAAGTTATTTTATGTTGCTTTGTGGTTTAATTTTTAAAATGGCTTCGATTCTTGCAGGATCTATTCTAATGCCTTCTTTGGAGATTATGTGACCTAATAGTTTTCCTTCTTCTCGTCTGAAAAGAGTCTTTTTAGGATTAAGGGATATACCATATTTTCTACATTTGATAAAGACTTGTCTCAGGTGATCTAAGTGTTCATCATTTGTTTTTGAAAAGACAGTAATGTCATCAAGATAAATAACTAAAACTTCATGGATCTCTTTAGCAAAGGAAATATCCATTGCCCTCTGAAAAGTAGCTCCTGCATTTTTTAATCCAAAACGCATTTTCACGTACATGAAAGTAGCTCCTACATTTTCCTTCCATTCTTCATTTCGACCTCTTCTGTGAAAATTTGTGAATGTAATTTGATAAAAACGATTTACATAGCCTTGGAACATATCTTGCAAGAGTTGGGTTTAATTTTTACTTCCTCCACAACCCACTTTGTAATGTTTCTCATTTGGCACTTTATCCTTTCATTGAACTTCTGTCTTTTGGCTTTTTACACTGACTTTCTGAGTTTTGGACTAATGAAATGATTTGATTTTTGCAGGGATTTTGGCGTTTAGACTTCAGCAAAGACCAGAGGCTGCATTGAAATTTTTTATGGTAGAAAAAATACATAATTGTTACAAAGAATGAATTTGACAATTTCTTGTTCAAAACAGATTTTTGAACAAGAAATGTCCTCAGATGTGTTTGATGATGAAAATTTGAATTAAGAACCTTTCCAAAACCATCCTCATGGCCTGCGGGCATTTATTAAATATATCAAAATACTGAACCCTAGACTATAGAACTAAAAGACTCTTGTTGACCAAAATAATCATTTATGACCATGGATGACGCGAACTGAACTTCGATGAATTTTGAAGAGTTTAATTAGCCCAGCATGTATAAGCATGAGGGAATACAAGAAGACCAAACCCTCTCGTCAGTCAATGGCATGCCCCTAGCGAAATGCAACGAAGTGAAGTGAGCGAGACACCTAAAAATGATATGCAAAAGACGAAATGATCTCTGACGGAGGGCTGTAAGGACCGACTCTAACATTGGCTCCAATGGGGATGGTAGCTCCAAGGAGGTGCCAAGAACAGCAGATCTTTGGGAGAGCAGACCAGTACCTTAATCCATTGGGCTATGGAGTCAAAAACTCAAACTGAAATGCATGACTGAAAACTGACTCAAGACTAAAACTAAAAACCATAATAAAATCAAACAGGACTAAAACATAACTAACAGACTGTTGGTCGCTTTAATTGTTTTAAAAATTCAAGCTCCACATAAATTGTCAACCTGAGAAGGTCTGTTTATTCCAAAGACAACCACGCACTGGATATGCTCAATTCCAAAAGCAAAATAATGTTGTAGTAAAATTCACACAATTATTAATCATACAAATCTAATTATTCACACCCTGTTTTAACAAAATTGAAGTCTACTTATGTTATAGTAGAAGCAATTCCTCTATTGCAGTCTTTTAAGAATCCTAATGAAAGGAAACCACCCTGCAGGAAAGGAAACCAATCAATCATAACAGGGAACAGGACCCTATTCCTCCAAATAGGAACTTCAGCACCTGCTTCCTAACACTAATCACACTGTAGAAAAGATAAATTGAAGAAAACAGGACCCTATTCCCATGAACAGGAACCTTCAGCACCTGTCTCCTGCTTCTAATCACACTGCAGGAAAAAGAGAGTTAATCAATGGAAACAGGACCCTATTCCTTTGCACAGGAATCTTCAGCACCTGTTTCCCAACATCAATCATACATTCAAACAGATAACAGAAAAATATCTCTCAGCTTCTTTTAAGAATGAATGTACCAAACTCATGCAGCGTTTAAAGGAAACCGAATGCTCAATGAACTACAGAACTATGCAACTGATGTTTGAGCAAACATAATTAAATTAAGGTGTGAATATCATAAAGAAACTCAACAAAATACAGGAACAGTCAGGTGAATCTTGTGATGAAGGCGGGCCCTTTCCTTCTCACAAGATTCCCCAAGGAAAGAGTTAAATTGGAGTGCTCAAAAGAAACCTTTATTCATCTGTCAAAAAGGAATGATACATTACAATGGAGTCTAGCTCCTTTCTGCTCAAAACAATGTTTCTCCTGTAGTTTCTAAATCCCCTTCTAATGATGATGTCTCCTCTTTTTAAAGAGGAGACATCTATTACAGTTACATCAGAGAAAATATATCTTTATCCAAATGTGTTCTTCTTTCTTAAAACAGGGCCCTTCTATTCTTCCATAGAAAGATATTGTTACAACAGATACAGAAAAATTACTGGCTTCAGAATAATCCGTGTAACCACTTCCTTGCTTGTCTTCATATTGTTTCCATTGTTCCCAAAATACTCTTCTAGAATTGCAAATTACGAGTAATGACGGAATTTGCGTGCCCGCTGACTGTTTCAGCAACGGAGTTGACTGTTTTAGCAACGACCGATTGTTTCAGCACAGCACATAAATTATCTGCGATCTTTTAGACTTGTGTTAGCAACAATCTACCCTCGATTAATGATGAAATATAAGAGTAATATGGAATTATATGTAAACAGATTAAATATATAGTAAAGAAGAGGATTTCATATACCTTTGGATAAAGTGAATGAAAATGATGATGGAACCCTTTTTAAATATAGTTATAAAGGGTAAGGTGGTGTCAATATGTATGGTAAAAATGGTACATTGTGAGGTCCTAAAATCCCCCCCAGCTGAAAGGGTTTCATGTCCTCAGGCAACTCTTAGTCTGAGTCAGAGTCTGAGTACTGACTCTGTGCATGCAGGTTGCTCAAGCAGTAACTAGGGAAGGTGGCTTCTGTCGAAGCTCGGAATCCTCGATTGTTCTGCAATTGCTGCCATGCTATTGCCTCGTCCCTGTTAGCCAATTGGTAGTGAGACTGGTATTGTTCTGTCGGCATCCATAAGATTGGAAATTGAAAATGATAACCAATCCAGTTCTCTCCACAATGCCGAATGCATCTGATGTAGTTTGGTACCCTGGATAGTGCAGCTTGAAGATTATCAGGGCTAAAAGGGTGATAATCTTGTCTTTCCTTACATGACTGTTGCCAGAACATGGTGTTGGCCTTCAAGGCAGTAGTTTCCTTAACTCTGATTAACTGTTGACACTTTAGAAGTGTTGAGGCTTTCAGTTTTTGTATGTAGCGGTGCATTCCTGGCTTCTGCAAAAATCGGTGATATTCTGCTACAAAAATGGCCGGATTTGAAGGTTCCAGTCTAATCCAAAGGAGGTGATTCTCCTCATTATGCCTACTTGCAATAAAAGTAGTTTTCCATGTGATTTTATTGGAAAGAAATGAAACAAATGCCCTAATTTGTACATCACCAACAATTGGAGTGAGATTGACCTGTCTATTCTCAGGCATAGCCTCATTATGGAGATAAATTTCACATAACAAATGTTGGTCACTAGCAGGGGCCTCAGCAAATTTTTTAACAAATTGTTCCGATGTGAGCAATTCATGAGGTCTCCCATCCTTAATTGCCTTCAATTGAAAATAAACAAGACGTTTAGAGAGGAAGAGAGAATAATTCAAGGAGGGTTTCCGAGTGGCCAACAATTTTTACACTAATGAAAACATCAAAACCAACTTTTCCTTTAATTCCTTGACTTCTTTCTTAGAATCCTTGAGCTATTGCAGTGTCTGTTCCCAAATATCCCAATTGGCATACATATGATTCTGCCAGGCCAACTTATGCTGCTGCAATATTTTATCTTGATCCACAGCATACTGTTTCTTCCAGTTATTCATTATTTCTAATTGTTTCCATGGTAGGGTCTGTGTCCTGGCATTATAAGTACTGGGTTGGGCCATCGTTTGAGTAGCTGAGCTGACTAACACAGGGCGGAATATCTGTGGTTTGGTTTCTTTTTCCAGAATTTTTGAGGGCCCTACTGGTTCTTGTGTGACAGTAGGGCATTCTTCTTTAATTGCAGCTGATGTAGATGCCTCAAGTACCTAAATTTTGACTAGTTTGTATCTTGCATGTTGGTAAATGTTACCACACTCATGGCACATGTATTCTCTGCATGGATCCTTCTTTTGTGCTGATTTTGTGTGTGCCAACATGTAGAGATTTAATTCTCTATCAAAGGATTCTCTTTCCATTATCAATTCTTTCTTATAGGCCTCTAGTTATGACTTCAAAAACTCATTTTCCTCCAATAAAGATGCCATAGTGGGTGAACCCTGTGTGCTGGTTGATTCCGCTGGAGTTTTCTGCTGATCCACAGCTGGTTTCCTTGTATTATCATGCTTGGTGTATGATTTTTGTACCTCAGTAGTTGGTTCTTGTGTTTCAGCTTCTGGGTAAGTAACTGGTTCTTGTGGAGCAGTTACTGTTTGAGTAGTAAACGATGTCATCTTACCCCGGGCAACTGGTTCTTGTGGAGCAGTGCCGCAGGACGAGATGGGTAATGGTTGGGGAATTTGGAATGGTGATGAGGATTGAAGTTTTAACAAGATAGTCGCAAGGTCAGGGGAAATGGGAGTGAATTCAGTTTCAACAGTCATTTTCATTTTCCTCCTAGGTAGGAAAGTAGAAAATTCAGTGACTTTCCTTTTCTTTGTAGGAGAAGATTCTTTTCTAGGGGAAGGGCTTTTGGAAGAGGTGACAGCTTGGGATGTGGCCCTTGTTTATCTTTTTGAGACAGAGACTGTTGGGGTTCGTCTCTTTCTTTTATGAGTAGGGGGAGATGGGGGTGTTTGAGAGTCATCGCTAGAGATATGAACAGTGGGAAGGGGTGACTCTACTAAGTGGGATGAACTTGGGGGTAGGTAAACTGGTTCTGAGGATGGAATCAATGGGGGGTCAGGGATATCGTCCAGTTGCCTTTCATAAGAACTTTCGGGAGTTTCTTGGGAACTTCTGGCTTGTTGGGGAATTTCAACTTGCTGGGGAATGAGGAGTGGATTATTTAGAGGGGGATTTTGCTGAGCAAAACCCCTCTGAATTAATAATTGACATAAGCGATGATGGGTAAGGGATAATAATGGGAATTTTACCCGTCTACAGTAATATGCCATGTTTTTTATACAAGCAAGAAGATAATAAGGAATATTAACTAATCGACCGTGCCGCAAATGATTCATTAAAATGAAGTCGTGTTGATAAACTACCTGGTAACTCCCCTCGCATGTCAAATAGTGCTTGATGAATTCAGCTACTGTTGGCCATGGGCGAGGTAATGAATGCAGACTTATACCACGGCTTTTATGTTCAATCTGTTCCTCTGGAAGAAGAAAGTCTTGTTGTGCATTTAAAATGACTTGTTTCCTACTGAACCAGCGAGCACCTGTAACCGAAAACCCTGAAACTTGTGCTATATCTTCCTCTGTGACCGAAATTCAGACCCCTTGAACCACTGAGTAGTCTTCCTAAAAATTCTGCGCAAACTCTAAAACTTGCTGAGGATCAAATTCTCCTAACCTTTCGAAGTATGTTATCCATCCTGCCTGCTGAAAAGTTTGGTAGGCCTCCGAGAAAAATTCAAGAAGAGTTATCGAACCAGGCTCATGTCTGATAGCCGAACCTCCCATAGCTACTAACTTGAGTCACATGCAGAGGCACAAAGAATAGAAACACAAGCTTTGGTCAAGCTAATTGTTGCAACAGAGGATATGGAGTCTCAATGACGGCGGAAATAATGGATATGAAGAGTGACGGAGGATTGGATGGTGTGGAATGATGATTTAGTTTTTGAAATTCCCCCCTTACATATGATGAAATGATGTTTAAGTGTGCGGGGATTGTAATCATTATGAGTAAGATCCTCTCTTTAAAATATTATTTCACTGTATTACATAAAAACCACATACCTTATATTTTTACCTTTGTTTTTATAATTCGAAGTATGGAGTGCTTCATAATGGCTTGATATTAATGGAAGAATCTTTAAATTTCTCTGGAATGTAGAAACAGGAGCATATCAGGATCTTCTCAATACTGAATAATATTCACCCAAGGGATCTGAAGAATAAAAGTGGAGAACTGAAAAACTTGTATAGCAGAAGAAAGAAATGATGTTTTAATAATGAAAAGATGAATGACAGGTTGCTGAAAGTGGTGTTTCAGCAATGGAAAAATGAGTGACATGTTGCTGAAAGTGGTGTTTCAGCAAATGGAAAAATAAGGAGAATGGGATATAATGACTTGGGTTTAAGACAAGTGGGGGAAGTATTTGCTAAGGGATAATTTCAGCAGTAAGGAACGGGAAATACTAGCTGAAGGATGATATTTTAGGAATGGTAGAAGTGGAGAAAAAAATGGAAAAAAGGGAAAAATGTAGAAATGGGATAAGTAATAAAAGGGATATTGCTAGGAAATGGGTTGAAATGAGGGGAACAAGCTTTTGTGATTGAAGCTTCAGATCTTCTTGTGATGAATCTGTCCTCCTTAATGAGTTCTTCCATAATCTGCAAAATTCAATTGTAACATGCCAACCCTTGACATGGATTATTAGTTTTAAATCTAATCTAATGCTAGAAATACAGTGCAGAAAATTAAATGCTGTGAGGAGCAGAAGACTCCCCTAGAAAAAGATAATGTGTATCAGTCATGCAAGCAACCTTGAAATCTTCTTTAGAAACAGGGTGCTGGTACAAACGAAGCCTATGACCATTTACTAGTAGAGGTGTTTTAGAATCATCAATTGTTAAAAGTCTTACTGTTCCATTAGGGAAAACAACATCTACTTCATATGTTCCAAGCCATCGTGTACGTAGTTTACCCTGAAAATTTTCAAACCGAGAGTCATACAATAAGGCCCAATTACCTTTTTGGAACTTCTTGTGTTTGCTAATTTTATCATGCCACTTCATTCTTCGTTGTTGAATCATGGTTGTTTGGTGAATGGCATCTAATCTCTTTTCATCCAATTCAAGAAGCTGCTGCAACCTAGCTGTCTGCACATCAGTCAAATCAAAATTAACAGCTAAAGCAGTTCTTAGAGTTTTAATTTCAAATTCCACAGGAAAAACAACATTTTTACTATAAACCAATTCATAGGGAGAAAAACTGCGAGCTCACCCGTTGTGTGCCACCCTCGTGCACGCACCATAGCTGCGCACCTCAACTTCTCGTACTTCAGCTATGCATTTCACTGCCCTTGGCCTGGCTTCCCTCTCTTTTCTTCATAGCCTCTCCATGGCCCTAAGACAATGTCAAAATCCCATCAAGGGAAGCCATAGAGGTGCATTCTCGGGGCACTATCACCACCGTGAAGACCAGTGTCGAGAATCCATTAAAGGTTTCTCTTCAGGTAGCCATGAAAGGGAGGCTACTCAAATGCCTTACTTCACCCGGGAAGATATTTTCTTAATGCCAAAGAAGCGTAGGTGCAGAAGAGGCCCCAGAAAATCTACCATAGCGCACTCTGAGATGCCCACTCCTCGGAAAACTGAGGCACTCCCTGTTCACGAGCCAGCGGAGGAGGAGACACATGTTTGGATCATGGATTCGGGTGGAATCTAGACTATTCTTTTAGATGTAGAGTACCCTATTTCTCCTATCATCTGTGTGGCCCCTCACAAGCTCTTACGCGAGCCTATAGCTGAGGAGGTGGCCATAACTTGTGAATGTGGATGCCTTGTTGGCTGGAGGGGTCTTGACCCAGGTTCGGAGGTTAAGTTTTGCCAACAAACCCCTATATTACTGGCCCTTTCGGCAATGACCTACTTTCGCAGGCCAAGGTATCACCCGAACTAGTATGCAGGGAGGATGTTGGAACCAGGTTTTCGCACCCTTGGAGAGAGTAGGTAAGTAAGGCAGATCTGCATTCACAACTTATCAGAGTCACAAAGAGCAAGTCTATGCACAATCTTTTAAGAGTATAATCAATTATTAACCATAACAAATCTCTTACCATTCACAGATCTAGTTAGTACCTTCGCATCCACATGTGTATCAGTAATTACCAACACATAATATCATAAATGCAGCTACAGATACATTCATAGCAGAAAATAGATAGCATAGATGTAACCGCAGCTTAAATATATACCATAGATTCGCACCAACAGTAACACGATATATGCAGATAGCACAAAGATAATTCAACTATATTTCGCATACATTAGTATCCAAAAACCCAATTACAACCAAAACCAACCCATGCACACAGCTTAGCGGAGTCTTCACATAGCAGGACTGAGGATCTGCGTGCACACAACCAGTAGGAGTCTTTACCCAAAACATCCCAAAATAGATCCAACATTTCGTATGTAGCATCAGTCTTAATTCATGCCTACCCTTAGGGGAGAGTAGGCAAGTAAGGCAGGGTAGGCAAGTAAGGCAGATAGGCAAGTAAGGAAAATCTCCCCATCGGAGTCAGAGAAACATTCATTGTCCTTTTCCTATCAAAGTACACCATCAGCCATAGTATTGATCTAATCCTTGCCTCAAATAGTTAATTTATAGATGTGATCCACATCCTCTTCTTCGCGCACTGGTTCTGTATACCACTGTCCTTCTGCAGGGTCTAGCGGGACTATCACCCTCGTACCATCATTCTAAAACACCATACTTCTTTTCTTTAGATTGATAATGCCTCCCATATATATAGCCCAATCCAGCCCTAAGATCACACGGTAAGGTTCTGCATCTTCCACAATATGAATGACTTCGAAATCGACTTGCATCTTAATGCCTGCAATATCTACCATAATCTTTGACAGCCTCTCCAATGGTATGATCTTTTTTTGGTTAGCCATACACAGATGTATAGTGGAACATTCCAGCTTAGACTCTCCCATCTGCTGCCAAGTTTCCTTCGGTAGTATGTTCACATCTGAGGCTAAGTCCACGAGAACCTAATCCATTTCATAATTGCCAATCTGCGTTGTTAGCTGCATCTCTCGGCCAGTGCGTTTCTTATGCTTGTATAATTTGTGAACATCTTTAAATTCTGTGGGAGGATCAGTTCTTTCCAAGCAGCTATCTATCAGTTTCTGAAGATTTTCTACTGCCTTATGGTTGTGCAGTAGCTTCATACATGCTTGCATGAATGGTTTAACTTCGTCATCTAGTCTTAGTTGTGTTGGAGTCTTGGAAGTAGATGCCCCATCCTTCGTAAATTCGTTGCGGGGTACAATGAAGGTTTCCTTTTCCTTTTGTAGGTCCAGGCTTTCCTACTTGACAACTTTTTTCCAAATAAGAGATTCCGCGACAGCTTTCTCCTGAACTCCACCAGTAGCCATCCCGCTGTGCATTATGACATTAATTCTTGGTCCTTCGCCATGTAGTTCAGCCTTAACCCTCTGCACATTTTGCATAGGTGTCTTCTGTTTTTCCTGCATTTTTGCTATCAAAATTGGGTAGTCTTCAATCACATGGTCTAGGTTTCTACAATACCTACAATATTTTCATGCAGGATTCAAACAATCCCTTGCAAAGTGCCCTACTTCTCCACAGTTATAGAAAATCAACTACCGTCTTCCTCGACCTGTGCTTCCACCTATACCCCCTCCCCTTCCCCTCATTAGGGAGCCTCCTCTGCCTGAGGGTGATAGTGGTGACGAAGGATCAGCCTGTACCCTATATAGGTTTCCTTGATCTATCATTAAGTCATAGGTTCGACAGTTATGTTCGCCATGTCCCACTGATTGGAAAAACCGGCAACATTTTTGCTTTAATTTTGGAACATATGCACCAAGACGGGGGCATTGGTTGGTTCATATAGTCCAGCTACATGACAATCACTGCACCATAATGTCAGACTACTTGGTCCCGTAGCCTCCCTAGGGCACAATGGGTTGGGTCCCCCCGCCTGCATGTAGTCTGTGAGCAGTGGACACTGATCCTTGGTGTGGCCAGATACCCTGCATCGTATGCACCATACGTCTGGGCTAGCTTCTTTCCCTCAATATTTTGGCAGATTATAGATTTCAATATGCATTGCCTCCAGCTGTACCTGGTGTTGTGGATCATCTACATATCCTTTTTATTTTCAATTTTTGGAAATATAAAAAAAAAAATTTGTTGTAAAAATGTTAAAGTATTGAAATTTTTATACTTTAACATAAAAAAACACTTCTATTGATGTATTAAAGTAAAAAATTTAAACACTTTAAAATTTATGAAAGTGGGTTCCACATTTATGTTTAAACATCGATCATTTCGTTAGGCAGAAAGCATCAATAGTTTCAATTTTCATCAAAAGACCCAATCCACGGGCACAATCAGCAAATTTTTTTATTAAATGAGTGCCTTTTCAGTTGACTCGGTTGACTGCAAGGACATCATAGATGAACGGTGAAGATTCATTGCAGAGGCACCAACCAAAATTTTCTTCCGTACCTCATGAGCCCCCGCAGTGACGTAGGACATTGAGTTGTTCACAGTTGTCTTCCACATCTGATCAACGGCTTGTTGGCGTGTCATGTCAACATTAAATTTCGAAGCCATGACACCTATTTAAATAAAATTAGCATTGTTTTTTCAAAATATTTCCTGATTAGTTTGCTCTGATTCCTATTTTAAGTTTTCTGTTAACCTAGTAGAAGTGACCACCCTGTGAGTTATCCTTTACGTTAAATTTCAGCCATGGTTAAGCATTCATCCTTGTCGGGTTCAACTAGTCATATCCCTCTCATGGACACTGAGGGTGGTATTGAAGATACTCTTGGTTCCACAATACATCTTCCATTTTTTCAGCAAGTCATCCTAAATGACAAAACCTCCCCTGTTTTCACTGCCATGGTCAAGTCTGGAATAATTTCTGCATCTATCCCAAAAACCCACCTTTTTCTTGAATTTATCTATTGGTTGGTGTCAGTCATGTACCCTGGGAAATGCTTTGTTATGAATTGTCAGGGAGAGAATGTTTTGCAAGTGTCTACCCAGCTAATCCGTCAAGCCCTTTGCTATCCCGAGTCAGAGTCATCTGTTCAGTTCTCCGATGATTCCCTGGTAACCTATTATGATAGTCTTGTAGGTGAAGAGTTTAATCAGTTCATATTCTTCTTGAAGCAAAACATGAAGAAATTTCAACCAGACAGCAAAGAATTTGCTATGGAGATTTTTGATGCAGAAATTCGACCAGTATTAAGCAACATTGCGAAAATTCTGGGCAAAGAAGATGACAATGCAGTGGATAAATCGGTATTAGGGATATTTTCCCTGATGATGAAATCAAGAACAATACTGGATATTCCATCATATTGGTAGAATGCAGTTAATTCACAACTGATGAGCCTTTCATTAACAGGTTCTTTTAAATTTCCTTCATTAATTGTCTACTTGTTCTTATATCAAAATGTGGAAGAGTTCATGCATTTAGGTCTGAATATTATGGATGTAAACAAGAAAAGGCAATTAGTAGTGTTCTGGACAGATGTAGTAAGAAGAGAGCAAAATGAAATAGGGTTGTTTGATTTTGCCAGTGATTTCATGTCAGTTGCATAGAAAATCTTAAATGGAGTTCCTCCACCTTGTTTTTTACCTAAATCTCAGGAGTATTTACATATAGGAGCAACTTTCAAATTTGGAGATTGGATTGTTTTTTAGGATTAATATGAAATTAGGCTATATGGAGCAAGTATTGAGCCTTACAGACTTCCAACATTTGTACCTATGAGGCTATTTTCCTTAGAATTTATTTGACAAAGTATAAATTTTGATCAGGTTCACTTTGTGCCCATGAAAAAGGGGCATATGTACAAATTACCCATGACTGTAGGCCCTTTCATAGTCAATATGAGACAGGCATTTGAGGAGGTTACTAAAATGTTAGATGAGATGCATATGTTGTTCGTGGAATGTTGGGCTTATGACCCTCATAGTGTAATTCCAAATAAAAGAAGTGAAAATGGGTATTCAGATTTCATTCATGAAAGAAGGCCAAATTTGGAGAAGTGAGAAAGTAGAGATGTGATAAGTTTAGCAGGTTCAAACATTCAAACCCCTACCATATCAGAAAAATCAAACAAAAGAAGCAAAGAAACAATGATTGAATTAGATGATGAGGAGCAGGGGGTTGAAAAGAGAACAAAGTTTAATGAAGAATTTAAATTTAACCCACCTGGTTTTTATTTACATTTAGGAGAAGAAAAAAATGTTCCTGATTCACCTAGGAGTCATGAAATCTCTCATGAGCAAGTACCTCTGATCAAACAGATGTTTACATATATTGAAGAAAGGAATCAAAATATGAAGGCCAACATGGAAGCCCAAGCTGAGTATCAGGTCACTTCGGATCAAACAAGACTCTTGACTGTCATGGATCTTGAAAAATATCAATTCAGAATTTCCCTGTCTCATCCCACAAACATGTCAATAGGTTCTTCTAAAATTTCAATATTTTAAATGTAACCGTGGATGTGAAGAAGATTCCCCTGATGGATAAAATGAATTTGCATATGCAAACCATTTAGTTAATTGTAAATGACTTGACCAAGACCAATGCAATGGCAATGAAGGCAGAAAATATGTTGGGGAAGGTACTTAAGAAATTGAAGTTAGAGAAAGCTAATGCAAGAGATTTAACAGTTCAAAATGACGAGTTAAAGAAAATCATTGTAAAGATTGGAGTGGACCCTAGTGACAAGACTATTGTACAGAAATTGCTGCAGAGTGCTGAAATAGAAATATCCACATTGAGGAAGAAGCTTAGGTTGCCTACAGGAGAACATTCTATGGCTACAGAAGTTGCAGAGGTGGAGAATGAGAAGGAAAAGATTTTACAACAACTAATGCAAAAAGATGAAGAAATTGCCAAAATAAAGCAAATGGCAATATCATTGCAAAATCATATTGATAACCAGAGTTGTACTTTTGTTTTTCCTGCAGGTAATGAATATCCTCAAGCACATATTGTTCAATTGAATACTGAGTTGTAGATGGCTGAAAGAGATCGGAAAAAGGCTCAAGCAGATTTGGAGACTGCAACAGAGCTTATTCATATCATAGAGAATGAAGCTAATAAATATAAAACCGATATTCAGAGTGCTAACGCTGATACTAAAAATCTCAAAGAAAGACTGAAAGGAAACATTTCATTTATACAAGCCAAAGATATCATTTGGAATGATATCATTTCTGAAATGAAATCAATTTGGAGTTGTTTGAAGATAGTTGCAGAGAAAAAAAGTCTTATCAAGGAATGTGAAGAACCAATCATGAGAGATAAGCAGAAGGCAATTAATAGAGCCATTTGGGCTAAAAGGTTCATTGAATTTATTAATTCTAAAAAATATCAGGAATAGAAGAGAATGATATTAAAGACAGGACCTTATATGCAGTGGAGATCAATAAGATGATTATCATAAATTATCATAGGAAAGCTACAGAAAAGAAGCTGATGGAAATTAAAGAGGCGATAAGTCAATTTGATAAGTTATTTGACAAATTAACAAGAATAGGTCTGCCATCATGTTGGGGAGATGAAGGAAATCTTTTGCCATGGGATTCTTATGAGAATTCTCTAGTTATGGAAAAAAGAAAATTTGATAATAGGCATGAAAAAAATCAGGTGTTTAAAGGATAAACAATGGTCAACTTTCTGCAGAAACAATTCCAGCTATTGTTTCTGGTAAAACTCTTTTCACAGAAGGACCATATTATAATCGAATTACTGCATTTAGATTGGAGTACCATAATATAACACATTCGCCTAGGACACAGATAGAGATATGGAAAAAGTGCAGAGCATGGACAATAGACTTGCCAAAAGGGTTTTAACAATCAAAGAAAGACAAATCAGATGACCAAGGGCATGCATCAACATCATCAACAATTCCTATAGATTAGGATGTGGATTTTTACATTTTATTACTTTTCCAAAAACAATGTAATTGTAATAAGACATTTTCAAGGCATGTAATAGACAGCCTCTGAAGTCCCAAGTAGTTGTGGTAGTTGGAATTGGTTACAGCAGTTCCAAATTGTTTGTTTTGTTGTATTTAATGTAATTTTCAAGAGGAAGGAAGGTTCTAAGTTTTGGACCTTTTATCACCCTAGTAATTCTTAGGTCGTGCGATTTTGGTTTTTAGTTAAAGAAAACAAGGGGTAACCAAGAACATCTTTTAGAATTCAGGATCTAGCCTTCCTAAGTTCCGGAGAGGGATCTCTTCTTAAGATTTAGCTTTGTTTTCCAATGAGTTTAAGGCTAGCTATGAGTGGACAATTTGGTTTGATTTTTTGAATGTCGGTTGGAATAAATGACTACAAATGAAGCCATAGAAAATATACCAAACCATTGAGCAATGGAGTCAAATTAATAGCAAACAAGACTAGAAAACTAAGTTCAAAACAACAAATATACTAAGGGAAAGATAGATGATCTTCAGAGGGTTTAAAAAGGCTTATTTTGATGAAGTGGTATGATCTGGACTAAGGGCAGCTAAGAATCCTTAGATCACAGAAAAGGAAGAGGGAAATTGAGGTCAAACGAGACTAAAGAGAAATTAAGGATTCTAAAGTCTGGAAATCAGCAGAAAACATAAACATGAAAACTAGTAAAAACAGAGAGCTTTTTACATTGATTTTGTAATACCAAAACTAGTTATTCATTTAAGATGGAAAATAACACTAGATGTATTAATGTAACTTAAAGAAATAAACAATGAAAAATGGAATATATAATACTCATCTGATCAGCACGAGGATCATTAGTTATGATGTCTATTTTCTTCAGTTTCCAGCCTGCTGCTTCAACTTAACTCACATAAAATCCCAATGTTTTCAACAAAAAAGTCTATAGTAGTCTTGATCATTTTATTCCACACAAAATACTTCAAATTATGAAGTATTTATACAAATAAATTACATACAAAATATTTCAAAATTTTGAGAGAATATCTTAAGAAAAAATAGGAATTATTACATAAGAAGAGTGATAGTTGGAAAACAGATGTGCAAGTTGTCCTCGTTTACAAGAAAAATAGAACAATTTATCTACTCAAACTGATTTTTTGTTTAGCTGGAAGTACTGCTGGCACTTGGGGCATTATCTTGTGGAGGATGACTTTTGGTGCACTCTTCCTCTTTTACGTTCTACTCTGATACTCTTTTACTCTGCTTCTTCACTGTTTACTACTGTAAATTAAGAATAACCAGCAGTAACATCTTGTTTTTAATGATACACTTTGACCACTAATTTACTCTGATCACTGATTTTCTTTGATATACTTTAACTACAAATTTTCATAGTAAACTAGTGAATTCCTACCATTGTTCTGCATTGGGAATTTTCATGCTCTTTAGTTTCCTATAAATTTCATCTGCTTCTGTATATTTTACAAAATTGGGCTTGACCACAAAAATATGGTTGATTTAATTTTGCAAAAAGAATAAGTTTTCAAAATATTCCAAAATGACTTTACCAGTAGGAGACACTTGAGGTAAAGGTTTATTGACCTGCTCTTTGGCATATGCCCTGATTTTGTTGTCATAATATTTTTGTGGCATTAACTTTTCATTCAATGCATGAATATCTGGTAAACCTGCTTGTGACAGTACTGTGTATTTGGCCTCGAATCTAGTGATATCCAAGTTCATATCTTTGCACCTATCCTCCAAATTATTCATCATGTTTCTCTTATTCAGGATCTTTTTCATTTGTAATATACTTTCAGTTTTGTCCTAAATTTTTAGCTCCTCAAGCTCTTCCCTATGTTTTCTATTCAAAAATGTGATAAGTCTCAAAGCTTGAGCAGGCTTATCAGCCAGTTTTTCTTTTGTCTTATATATCTCTATCTATGTTGCTTTAAGTAACTCTTTTTGCTCATAAATTATTTGGATTGAGGGCCATTGAAAATGTATGCCCTGAATGATGATATTCCATAGATAATTCTTAATGCAGGATACCTGCTCAGTGAGATTTATGTGTCATTGAAGAATTTTAACCCGTTCATGTAATCTGTTGGCCCTTTGTTCATGTCCTTTGGAAGTGATTAAGGCATCTCTGTTGGATGTTTACAGATTTTTGATGGTGCCTTTTAAACTGATTATATCTTTATCTTTTATGGACATGTCTTCCATAGCCTTGACTATGGCAGTTGTTTCCCCTGTTGTATTTACCTGTGATGTTGATAAAGAAGTGCCAGAGATGTCTTTACTCCTTTTGGTGCCAAATGTTTTGCCAATGTTGAGGGAACATCTGTACTTACAATTGGAATAACTGTAGGGATGGGAACTTACTGAGCTTTCTTCAAACTCTCATTTTCTTGCATCAAAGCTTCTATTTGGTTTTCCATTTCCTTTATTTGGGCTGTCATATTTAGAACCAGCTGACTTAATTCATCATTCTTTGTCTTTTGCTGAAGGATATCTTTTTCCTGGGGATGTTCACTCTGAGGTAATTTGAGCTGCCGTCTTAGGGCAGCAATATCTTCATTTTTCTATTTTATCAAAGCCTTTACAGTTTCAATATTAGCTGGATCTTCTCCAACTTCAATTACCAAATCCTCTAATGCTTTGATTCTCAATCCATTAGCATGCAAGGATTCTTTGTCCAATTTCATTTGTGTATGTGGATTTGACACAGTTTTCTGAAGCTTACAAGCACTCATTGTTTTATTGACCACTTTTAAATACAACATCTCTGTAGTGCTTCTGTGGAATTCTATTTGGTATAATTCATGAATAGCATCTGCATCTACCTCCAAATCTATCTTTGAATAATCTGCCACTGTCTTGGGATCAGCCACCGTAGGCTTTAAAAATGACATTATCATTTTTTTGGATGAATAGTCAAAAGCAGTGAGAAGTCTATATTTATTTCTTGGTTTCTCTTTGAGAAACTTGGAATAGACTTCATTTTTTATTTCTTCATTCTTCTCCCTAATTTTCCTGAACTTGATCTGAATGTCCGAGTCTCTATTATTAGTTGCCTTTGAGGAAGAAGGAATTTATACATCAGTTTGTTTCTCAACCATCACTGTATCTTTATCCTGTGTTTCAAATTGGCTCTTTTGAATTTCTCTGAGTGTTTTAGTTACTATCACTACTGCCTCATCATCAGTTTCATGACCATTATTATCATCAATTTCCATTTCTTTATCCTTATCTTCAGTAGTTAATTTGGTTCTCTTGCTATAGGAGGTTTTAAATTTCTTTCCTTTGATGGTTTCAGCAATATAATTGACTTCTTCTCCGCTTATTTTGTGAGATACCTCTGCTTCTTTATCAATTATAGTCACCTGTGCATTATTCACCTATGTTCTCTGTGTATTAACATTTTGCATTACCTGTGCATCATCATCAATCAAAGTATTTGGCTCCCATTCATTCTGATTGGAAAATTTCTCAATTTGTGGCTTTGACTCATGTAGGAAAGGAGTCAACTTGCACTTTACCCTGATAGTGCTCAAAATACCCTGAGGGTCATAACTCCACATGAAGCTTTCCTGGAACTTTAACTCTTTTAATTTGATAGTTATCTCTTTCATAGCTTCCATATTATTAACTATAAATGGTCCAATCTAATTCCTGATTTTGAATTGGGTCTTCTTCTTGGATGCCATGAAATTTATTGCATCAGCATTTAAGATTTTCCTTAAATATTCTAAGGCAAAGATTCTTGTAGTTACAAACCTTGGTAGTTTGTATGGAGCCAAGAGTGCACCATACACTCTAAATTTTGTGTGATTCCTGTATAAATACCAATGTCCTATTTTACAATTCTCACACAACTGTAAAATCCTCTTTGTTTCTTCATTTATTCTTGGAGTTTCATCTTTATTCAACAAGTTCATAGATGGTATTATGAACAGGTCATTGAAATCTGTGTAGTTATACTGACTACTATATTTTCTTAAAAGAGATGTCCAGAATATTACTGAAAGTAATTTCCCTTCTACATCCATTTTTTGAAATTCAATAGGGAATTTTTCTTCTTGATAATACAAGAAAAGATGTAGTAGATATGATGTAAATCTAAATACCCCCTCCTCTGGTAATTTTGTCAATTGGTAGTGTATGTTCTCAGCAATAAGATTAGAAAAATTGAAGATTATGGATGGAGGCTGGCTAGGAGTCAATGTGGATAGAAAACCCAAGATAGAAGCATCAGTAAATTCATCATTGTCATATCCCAGTATGAATGACAGCATGGAGACAATTTTTCTTGTATTTTCAGGGAAATAAAATGTATCATAGGGTGGATTTACTTTTGGGACATCAACATGATTTGGCCAAAAGGTCTGAAAGATATTGAACCTGGTAGGAAAATCTAAATCCAAGTAAAGCTGGGTCAAATCCTCTTTTGACAGTGAAACTGAATTAGGGTCATGGTTCATTTGCAGCATGGAATTAATGGACTCAGAATTGATATAGAACATGAATTCCCTATATTTATTAACAATACACCTCTGATCTAGGAGGTAATACAATTGACATAGTCTGACAAAATCAGGGGCTTGATGAGTAAGAGGAACAACATATTTTGGCAAATTTGAATCCAAAATGGGTACATCATCTTTGACCTTTTCTACAGACTCCCCAAAACACCAATTTTGGACTTCTAGCAGGTTGAATTCAACTGAAGGATCAAAGATTCTATAATCAAGATCAAGCAATGGGCTACTTTCTTGAGAAGTTATGTGAGGCTGTACAGGTCTAAATACTTCAGTTATTTCGGCTGTAAGTGTAGGAGTAGGCTTATTGATTTTAGAAGGTTCAACCTATGATAACTTGCTTGAGACATTTTTCTGGGATTTTGGACCTCCAGACTTGGGAGTGACTTTTTTTTTTAGTCATTTTGGATGAACAGAGCTAGATTAAACAGTTTTATAAGTTCTTTTTCGGAAACTAGGGACAACTGAAGAATTCTTCTGGCGAATTGAGACTCTGGGTAGGGTTTTAAGGTGACAGAATAGGTTTACTGTATGCAGAAGGTCTTCTAGATCAAATTCAGTAGTGAAAATGATCTTGGAATAGATTAAAACCTTAAAAATGGAAACAGTGGATTCAGGATAAATTTTGACAGGGTTTCCCCTATATTTTGAAGGTTTTTAGACTTTTGAGATGGATAGTTAACTAAGTTCTAGAGAATGGCAGTGTAATTGGGGTAATTTTACTTTGAAATTGAAGATTTTATGGATCGGTTTGATGTAAAAATACCTGTAAGAGGTATGATTGCAGTCGATGAAGGTTGCAGTCTCGTCACAGTCTTCAATTTAATTGTAATTCAGCTAATAGAATGCAAGAACAATCTATTCGGAGATATATTTTGGAGAAAATGGCTTTGAGAAGTAAATTGGTTCACAAATGGCTCAAAAATGGCGTAAAGGGGCTCTGCAAAGGGTTCTCAGTTGTTTCAAAGGTTAATGTGCAAAATGTTATGAAAATAGTGAAAAAACTAAGGCCAAGCCTTAAGTCAAATCATGATAAATCATATTAATTGTAGGCTTAATCTGGGTTGATGAGGACTGGTGCTTTTGTCAAGGGCTATTTTATGGATTCGAAAGACTGTTTGGATTTTATTGCCCATTTTATTGCAGAGTACTTTTTAAGCATATTGTTTAGATTTTTTATGATTTCAGCCAGATTGGAGATAAATCTTATTAGAAAATTGATTTTACCAAGAATGCGTGAAGTTATTTTATGTTCCTTTGTGGTTTAATTTTTAAAATGGCTTCGATTCTTGCAGGATCTATTCTAATGCCTTCTTTGGAGATTATGTGACCTAATAGTTTTCCTTCTTCTAGTCTGAAAAGAGTCTTTTTAGGATTAAGGGATATACCGTATTTTCTACATTTGATAAAGATTTGTCTCAGGTGATCTAAGTGTTCATCATTTATTTTTGAAAAGACAGTAATGTCATCAAGATAAATAACTAAAACTTCATGGATCTCTTTAGCAAAGGAAATAACCATTGCCCTTTGAAAATTAGCTCCTGCATTTTTTAATCCAAAAGGCATTTTCACGTACATGAAAGTGCCCCAAGGAGTGGTAAATGAAGTTTTAGTTTGATCATCTTTATGAACTAGAATTTGATTGTAACCAGAGAAACCATCTAGTAAAGAAATTCTTGAAGAACTTGCCACCCTCTACAAAATATGATCCATTTTAGGCAAGGGGTAATTGTCTTTCAAGGAGGCTTTATTAAGATTTCTAAAGTCTATACATAGTCGAATTTCTCATTTTTTCTTTTTGGTGGGCACTAAATTAGATACCCAGTCAGAGTATCTGACTGGTGCAATTATTTGTGCATCAAACATTCTTTTAACTTTTTTTTCGATTAAAGGTAACAAAATTGGATTAATCCTTCTTAGTTTTTGTTGAAAAGGTTTTTGATTTTCTTTCAAAGTAATCTTATGTTGAATTATGTTTTTGTTGTAAGTTTTCAGATCTTTGTAACTTCATGCAAAGACATTCTTATATTCTTTCAAAAGTTCTATGTATTTAACCTTTTCTTCTGATGATAAGGATTTTGATAGTTTGATCATTTTTGGTTTTTCATTTGTCCCTAAGTTATGTTCTTCTATATCAGACTTGACTGGTTCCATTTTTGTCCTTTTAGGCACACCATTGAAATCAAACAAGTCTTCTAGGGGAGTTAAACCTCTAGGTAAAATGTTATGTTTTAAGTCAATCAAATCTGGTTCATCTTCCATCATTTCCTCTGTATCTACTTTCTCCAATTCATCTATGTCACTCTGAGTAAATATAGTAGGTATATCAAAATTATGTACATCTAAATTATCTAAATCATCATTTCGACAAGAATTTGGATCTATTTTACAAGGTGAATGTATATTACAATCATTATCGATTTGGCAATATTGAAACTCTCACTGATTATTCAAAAAGTGATAGATTTTTTCATCTTCTGAGAAAATTTGCTAGTATTTTACATTGTCTGGGACAATAGGTCTGTGTTTGATTTCAACAGTGTATTTTTGTAATGGTGAAAATGGGAATTTTCAAGTACTGGCAAAGGTTGCTAGACAATGGGCTTGTATGTTCTATTTTCTAGGGATGATAGCAAACTTGCTTTCTAAAAAATCCTCAACTAATTCAGAATCTCCCATGACCATTATTCTTTGCCCTCCCAATTTTCTAATAATTTGCAGACCTAAGATTAAAGCCTCATATTCAACCATTTTATTGGTGAATTTGAAATTAAATCTAAAGGTATGTACTTCAGAATGGATTGTTTCAATATTGGTAATCCATACACCAGCTCCAGCTCCTAATTTATTTATAGATCCATCAAAATCTAAATGCCATAAAGCCTCATGACCAATGTAATCATCCATTATTTTAAGCTTCTTATCAGTGAGTTCAGTTTGATTTTCATTATGATCAGAGTTACTGAGAATAAAGGAATCAAGATCAGTAGGAGTTGAATAGATTGGATAATTATTAGGTCTGTCAGTAGTACTGATCATGAACTTCATTAAGGTTTCTCTGTAAATCTTTTTGGGCTGTCCAAATACCGAGATAGTGGCATAACTCATGTCAAGTTGTAGAGATCCCTGCAACTTTGCTCCCCATGAGCGAGAAAGAAGCATGCCATACTTTGGCGAGATATCAGCTACCACAACATCCATGATCATGCTTTTACCAGGATATTGGACTAGGTTTACACACAGATCTTTAATCAACCCTATGCATTGGAATTTGGATGAATCAAATGAAAACAGGTCCTTATATGGTCGGGTTATGTCTAGATTCAGGGTTTCCATTATTGCTCTGGGCATTAAGTTATGGGAAGCTCCAGTATCTAACATAGCATTGTGTAATATCTGATCATTTATAGTAAGACTTAAATAAAATGGAGGTACTGACCCATCTGAATTCTTACCATCTACATTGGGACCAAAGATTAATTCATGCCTATCCTCACTGATATTAATTGTATCCTCATTTTCATTTACATTCAATGCTTCATAAATAATAGATCTATACAAGTCATTTTTAGCCAATTCAACTAAGGGAACAACTATCTTTAACTTGGATATTTCAGATTGCATGTTAAATGTTGACTGAGATTTGATGGCTTGAATTATTTCATCTTTTGGAACTGTGGTTTGTGATGATTTTTCTTGTGTGTCAATAGTTTTACCTTTGGCTTGAGGTTTTTTCTTGTCTTCTGTTTGAGTTTCTTCGTTTCTGCTATCTTTAACTGTTTTTTCAGGAATAATTTGAGTGTTAGCAGATGTTTTATCAGATTTGGGATTGTTAGCAGAAGATTTAGGATTTGATGATTTTGAGTCAGCTGGATTCTTTTTTGGCTCATTGACTATTGCTGAATTGGTGGTCTTTGTAGTATTAGCCTTTTGGGCATCTTTGGAGGATTGAGCCACCTCATCAGTAATATCTACAATCTTTGGACTTTGCTATATTTTAGGACTAGGTGGGTTCAAATTTTGTTTATTTTCTCTGGGAAGAATCTGCAAAAAGTTTGTTTTGGGAGCCTCAATATTCTTCTTGTTTTGGCTTTATTGAGTTGGAGCATTTCTTTTTATAATAGGCTCATTGGTTTTCTTGCTCCTAAGGTTATATTGGCTCTGAATTTCATTGATTGCGAAGTCATAACCTTGCTTATAATTGACGGACTCACCAGATTCCACTTTGAACTATTGTAGCTCAAAGAGTTCCTGGTCCTCCTGAGTGAGGAAAGTTGTATTGTTTTCATCTATCCCCATAACTATGTTGATTTCCTCCTCCTCCTCAACATTGATTTGTGAACTTTCTGCAAAGTTTTCTTGGAATGGGGGTCTTATATTCTGATCTAGGGAGGGTTCTTTACCTATCCTAGGATTGTTGTTTTTCCTGTAGTTGGGATTCCTGATTTGGGATTGATTCTCCCATTGTGGTTTTCTTTCAATATGATCTAGTCTCTCAACTACTTTTTCTAATGTTTTTTTGATAAATCAAATTTTCCATCTAAGTTTAAAGCCTCTTCTTTGATAGTAACCCTTCTTTCATTTCTCATTCTAGCTTTTCTGGCAAGGATATTGATTTCTACTCCAACAACACTTAGTTGCATTTGTTCTAGGGTGTCTGGATCCCTTTCTCTAATTTGATAGTCCATGTCTACATCAAAACAGTCAGGGAATTTGAGCAGCACGAAATATGGAGTGGGTTTAAGGTCTGCAGGAATAGAATTGTAAACACTGTTGTACGTGGTGCAAAAATCTTGGACAGATTCATTGGGGGCTCTCTTAATAACATCAGACTCAGATAGTATTTGCATGGTATTCTTCTTCTTTTCCCATTTATTTAGGAAAACTCTATGGAATGCAGCTAGGTCTGCTATAGTACCAGCACCTAAAATTCTAAACCATGTTTTTACTTCTCCAGTTAAGATTTGTGAAAATAACCTCATTCTGAAATCAGACTCATCTATCTCATAAATTTCCCAAAAATCATTCATTCTAGTACTATGTTGTTGTGCAGTGATTTGTGAAAAATTATCAAACAATGGGATGTCCTTTTGGTAATTTTGAGGCATGTCATGGAGATTTTGAGGTAAGACCAAGGGAGCATATCTGGCTGCCATGGCTTGGATTCTTGATAATCTGGGAAGTACAGTAGTAGTGGTAGGAATAGTGCTGATTACAATAGTGGATGTACTTGAAGAGCTTAGTAAAGGGGATGAAAAAGAAGTAGTATGGCTAGTGCTTATGGTGGTGGTAGTTGTAGTGGATTTAGAGTATGATGGAAATACTACTTTAGGCTGTAAGGGAAGCTCAGGGATGAATGGATCTGTGGACGAACTAGCGGCAGATTGAGGATATGATGAATATATGATACTAGGATGCAAAGACAACTCAGGACTAAATGGCTCTAGGGGT
>JAXQQM020057823.1:0-10623 GCA_034641835.2 Pinus albicaulis | reverse complement strand
ATCCAAATCAACCCATCACCAACCCATTAGTTATAAGGAAACTGGTCCTTTCAATCCAGTCTGAGCCACCATACCAAACGGATAAGGAGCTGTCCTAAGGTCTCGACCGAGTGGTTTTCCCCAATGTTTGAAGCAGTAGTTTTCTCAGTTTCAACACCTTCCTCTTGTCTTCTTCCTTATTCGCTTGATGTGAAACTTATTCTTGTCTTTGAATCAAACTTTTGTTATCTTCTTGGATGATTCTTGAATAAGGCTAAATGGTCCTATAAATAGGCTTCCTTAATGTCCTAATGAGTCGACATGTCCCTCTAGGTGAGTTGACTGCTCATTTTGAAGGTCGACTTGATTGTAGCATCATGGCAAGGTATTGGAGGGTCTTTTGACTCTATATTTGACTCAAATAAATTTTCTTTACAATATGTAACATGCCCAAAAGGGTATTCCATACATGACAGTAACTCAATTGACTTGTAGACTCAATGGCAAGCCCTAAAAGCATGCAATGGGTGTTTGACCTAAACTTTTTTTTTCTCTTGAGCATGAAACCCATGTCTCAAGAATGATAATAATAAATTTATTTTTTCTCATTACATCAAATACATAAAATCATGATTACATATGCCATTACGAAGAGAAAAACTAGTTACATATTTCAACACATGCATCAAATTGTATATCTCATACAACTCTCATTCATTGCTGCTTAAATAAAATCAATATTATTCCTTTGATTGGTTCCTTTATTATTTCATGTCTTATTAGTTGATATTGAACAATCATAACACGTGCATGTTGGACATGCCATTAAAAACACATTTTTCGTTGGGAGTATTGTTTGGTTACTTCATCCAACCCCTACATGGTTACATGGGATCTGAAAAATTATATCCAATATCATGAAAATGTGTATTTTTCTACCTCTTTCTAGTTGCTTTCCTTATGTTTGGATTTTATTTCATTTGTTGGGACACACACACAATTCTTTGTGTAGTTGAATTATTGTATTAAAACCTTATGTGTATACACAATATCTAAAGCCTTGTTTTATCCATGTCATTTATGGCTACATAATGTGGGTATATCCAACCCACAGTTAACCATGTAGGACTTCTAAATTTATTTGTCCCATGATATGATGTTTGGAGTTCACTACAATTATTTTGAAAAATTATTTTTTATGCTCTAGTGCTATTAGCTTACTCTATCTAATACATCTACAATCACGTGGGATCTCAAATTGGCTTCAGGTAATATTCCTTAATTTTTCCTTGTACAATAAACGGTTCTCATTGTTATTTATATCAATCTCATTCTTATACCTTCACATAAGGAATGTCCCCTTTGTAGTATTCATCATTAGTTTTTGTCCTCACACGACATAGGCTACTTTTATTGGTACATATCTTTGTTGGAATAGAGCCTTGGTCCCCTGTTGCATTTGTCGTCATTATTAGGCCTATCAAGGCTTTATTCATGGTGGGACTTCTTTATCTTTTCCTAATTTGTTGAATATATGCATTGATTCAAAAGGATATCTCATTGCTTTAACATATAATGAAATATTTAGTTCCTTTATTTTTTAGTGGGTTTGACTAACACTTAGTTTGTTCTACTAGGTCCCTTAATAAGTTTTCATGAAAGGAATACTTGTGGGAAACCATATACAGTTCCAATCTTGTTTTGATGGTACACACTATCATGATATAGTTGATGCCTTATTTTTGCCAAGAGCCTTTCCCTTACTAGTATTTTGTTGTTAACCTTCAACACTTTGACCTTCCAAATATGGTTATCAATTTTCTAGGTCCATATCTATGTACACCATAATTTTGTCCATCAACATCTATTTACACATTTGCAATGAAATTTCCAGGTGTCTCCAACTAATGGCAATCCATGTGTCAACATATGCACTCCAAGGATAAAATCCCATGCACTATAACAATGTAACCGATGAAATAGGTAACCTCATTGTTACCTACTTTTTGAAGTATAAAGAAAAACACCTGATTTTGAAAAAGTGGCGATGCAGAATCAAGAAAAAAAAATTTGAGCATGTTTTTGGCACTTTAAGTTTTTTTCATTTTGTTTTTTTTTTTTTTAAGTGATGTTTTTTATGTCGATTTTGAATAGTGGTGGTGTATCATCACCAACGTTTTTTTATAGGATTGATTTTGACACTATAAATTTTCTAATGTCTTCTTCTTCTATGAGATGTTTATTTTTAAGTGCATTTATGTACTTGTGTTTTAAAAATAAAAAAATAATTTTTTTTTAAATAAAAACTTGTAATGATATCTTCACTTTTTCACATACATAAAAGATGGAAAAATGGTCAATATTCTAAAGTTTATATTTTCTACATGTTTATGTATTGTTAAATAATTTTTCAATGCACATCAAAAAATTGTCGCTAAAAAACCAATATTTTGAACCATATGACAAAAAATACAATTTTTCAATATAAATACAATGCAAAAAATACACTTTTACAGAGTTTTTGTTGAAAAAAACATGTTAAATAAACTAATTTTTTGGGAGACTTTTAACAAAAAAACTTAAGAAAACAACATTTTTATTGAATTTTATGTCAAAAAATAATAGCAATCACATGTTTTTTGCAAAAAAAAAGGGTTGTTCTCATAAAATATCAAAGTCTAAACATTACAAGTAAAACTGATTAATAGTTCTAAAAAATAAGCTTTGTTTGTAAGCATAACTTAAACATCATCAACAATATCAACTAATACATCTTCAACATCATCTAGAACAGCATTGATGGCTTCTTCTGCAACATTTTCTTCTTCATTTTGATCATTGTCATCTTCTAATGGATCTTTCATGTTAGCAAATCTTCCAAAGTGTCCCTTTCCAATCATTCCATATAATGGTGGTTGAGGTTCCTTTGCTTTTTTTGCCACACGTGATTCATTAAAATCTCCTTTCCTCAAACCAACTTCTTGCTTCACATTTGGAAGGAATTTAAGAGCGTTAATTCTTTGTTGAATAAATTTGCATTGAACTGGGTCTTTCTCAATGGCAATGCAATTTCTTCCTTTTAGTAGGCAACATGCTAGTGTTGTACTTAATCATCAAGCACAAAAAAAATAAGTAAGAAAATTAGTATGGAGACATAAAAAGTAAAAAAGACAATATTTAAATTTAAATTTGTATATTAAAACTTACTTGAACCTGAGAATAAATCCAAAACCCATTCTCCTTCATTTGAACATAGATCTATAAGATAGTTAATCAATGCTTGTGGTTTTTGATAAATGTTAACTATATCTCCTTTTACATCTTTATCCTCATATGTTAGTTTTCTTACAACTGCATCATAAACCAATACTTGACTATGACTCTTCCCATCTACTCGATTCATAATAATATGCTTATAGCTATCGCCTTTTGTCCAACATTCAACATGGATGAACTCACAATCATTTATAATAGGCTTATCCTGAAACAATAGATGCTAATTCTTTTCCTCAGAATATCATAATATATGGAAAGTTCATTTAAATTTATGAATAAAAAATTAGAGTAATCCAAACATAGAATTTCAAAAGAGTACTGAAGCAATTGTGTTCCTTGAGTTTGTTTTCTCTTGAAGCCTGTTAATAATATTTTGAAACTCATAGGTAAACTAATGAAAGTCACAAACCGCCAAAGTGGTGATGTTGTCACTTCTTGAAAACCCGTAACCACTTTACTAAAAGCTTGATAAGCATATGGTTCTCTATCATATTCAATGTCTGGGAAATTTAAACCATGAGGAATATCTGCAATAACTAAGCCAAATTCCCTTTTAGGTATTAGTGATGTAATGTCTTCACAGTCACCTTGTATTATTTGATATTTGACATTGTCGAGCCCATTCCAAATGTAATGATTAACAGTAGGATCAAGTTCAACATTCATAAGACACTTCCTTCTCATGTTCTCATCTTAATTTTTTCAATAAATCTTTTGAAAGTATCTAGTACTCCATTTCCATCCTTCTTCAACATCTTTAATGACACACACACACACACACACACACACACACACATATATATAAGTAATAAAATAAAAATATTTTAAATATGAATAAAATGAATTTATAAATCAACATACGTTATTGAATGCAATATAAAACTCTTTTAGTGTTGATGTAGAACTTGCTTCTGGGTAGTTGCGTATAACATCATCCCAACTGTCTTCATTCAACATTTTAACCATGTGTTCTTGTGTTTTCATAAAAAATTTCTGATTGAATAAATCAAGTTAAAAGTGTTAATATACTGACATGTATAACAAATTCTACCAACATCATTATGTTTTATTTAAAAGAAAATTATAATGAAAGAAAAATAAGAAATAGTTTAAGAAACTTACTTTTGAAATTCTGCACACATTTCTTCCATTGATAATTCACCCGACTTCACATGGGCTAATACTGATTTGACTAATTTATCATCCTCCACACCTTGCATTGTTCTCCAAGGTGTGATAGTAATATCCTCTGGAAGCTGCTTCATTTCAACAACCCCCTTACTGTTGGTACATATTATGGGTTTACTCTTTCTAACCTTCTGATTTTTTATGGAAATATTCTCCCACCGATAAAAAATCTCATCAATCAAATCCCATACCTCCCCAGTTCTAAATGCCAACTGAAAAATGTTATCTGTGCCTCTGAAGAGATTTGTATTCAATTTTCCATCTTTTTCTTTTTTTTCATCAATTTGATAACCTATTTCCATTAAACATTCCTTTCAAAATGCTACACTAACTTGTGTCTTATCCCCACCACATTTTTCTATGAATTCATTATGAGTAAATTTGACCCTTTGGATGAAATTCATTTTCATTCTGTACTCATTATCTGGATTATGATCCCATGCCAATAACTTTGATTCCATTTCTGTTAAGCCAACGTAAATGATGCATTTCATTGTTTGAAAAAGATAGTTATTGGGATATTCTGCAATCAATTGTCTCTTAGCCTCTATCGAATGGTTCCCTCCAATTACATAATATTTATAATCAAAACATTTTGTCTTGTCAAATTCTTGTTTGTTGGGAACTTGACATGGATTGACAAGAACCACATAATCCGCCACATGCGCATATGGATTGAACCTGAACAATTTTTTCAGATTATGTCCATGTAGGTGATGGGCCTTTCTAATTTGATAGTGAGATTGTCCTTCAGCTGGGCCATAAAATTGGTTAACATTAAGCTCAAATGTTTGACCACGAATAATTAATTTATTCTTCCTCAACTCTTGTCGAATAGCATTTTGTTTTGTTTTAATAATTCCATCCTCTAACTCAGGACCTGGGGTTATGATTTCTCTGCTTCCGTGAGAGCTTTCAATTTGTTCTTCACTGCTGCTCACGACCTTTACAGGTTCACCAACATTTGATTTCCTAGTATTATTGGATAACATATCAGTTTTTTTATAAATAAGCTCTCCTTCATGAGGTAAAAGAGAGACATCTTTGGCAATTTTTCTTTTTGGTGTCTATTATGTTTTCTCCTTTTGCACAATAGTTCTCATCTCCTCCTCACTAATTCTATCATAATTTTCTGTTTCATGTTCGACATCTTCAAATGAAACATGTTTAAGTTTACTAGATTGACCCGCCTTAGTGACTCTTGGTTGATCCCCTCTTTGTACTGTTGCAGTGTCACGAGCTATTTCTCTTTGCTTCAATCTCCTTTCCTCTGCTTTGTCTTTGTGGAAAGTTTTGATCACATCCATAACATTTGGCACCAACATATAAATACCTTCAAACATGTTTGAAAGACTCGAAACAAAATCCTATGAAACAAAATAAAACATGTCAATGATCAATAATTTATAAAAAATTGAATCATCCTTACAATAATGCATAGAGGAAATAAAAATAAGCATACTTACAATGTTATTTGCAATGTTGCTTGATATTTCTTCAGAAAATTTTGAAGATATTTCATCTGTGTCATACTTGATGATCGATAGACGATATCTAACCTTCTCATGTTTTTGAGCCTTCCTTGGAAGAACATAAATAGTGTTTGTATTCGGGACCATACATATGTCTCGTACTCTGCCCATCACATCATATGGCTCATTTAAGTCAATCATACCACAAATCAGATAGATGTGTATATCAGCCTCCATTTCACTGTCTTCAAGATACCATGAGAAATCGGTTTTATCTACTTCCTTGGCGTTTTTCCAATCAGAAATAACCTTTAATGAACCTGGTGCCCCACTTGCTTGACTTTTATTAGTGTGTGCAACAATATCCTTATTGCGTCAAATAGTGTCCATAGTGCGTTCAGCTGCAACTTTAGATTTAGGAGTTGTATCCATAGTGCGTCGAGCTGCAGCTGTAGATTTGGGAGCTGCTGCCGTAGATTTGGGAGCTGCTGCCCTAGGTGCAGAAACATTCACAGAAATCTTTTTTGATGCCATTTTCCTGATATATATATATATATATATATATATATATATATATATATTAGTTAATGGAAAAATATTGCGGATAAAATAAATTTAATAAACAAAATTTATTTCTAAAACTAAATAGCTTGAAATTAAAGCAGTAATTTAATTTTAATTTAATTTTACATTACATAGCAATTGAATAAAATAAACAAAATAAAAGAAAAGAAAAATTTATTTTACTTTATGTAGCAATTAAATAAAAAATTATAAACTTAAAATTATAAAAAATTAATATAAAAGTTTATAAATTTATATAATCTTTTAATATATTTGAAAATTACAAATTTCTATTTCACATTACATAGTAATTAAATAAAAATAAATAAAATAAAATAAAAGCAATTAAACAAATTAAATTTTTTATAATGTTGTTTTAATACTTAAATTTAAAAAAAAAAATTAAAAAAGAAATTTAAATATTTAAATGTTAAAAACAAATATTATAATATTATATTTTTTTTTTTTTTTTAATTGTATTGTTATATAGTTTTTTTTTATTATTAATTTATTATATTGTTATATTAAAACAAATGTTTTTTTTTTTTTAATTTATTATATTGTATTGGTTTTTTTTTTAATTATATAATGTTTAAAAACAAAACATAATTGTTGTTTGGTAATTTTTTTTTTAATATATTTATTATATTTTGTGATTTTTAACAAGTATTATTTAACAATGTTTTAATTATATTATATAACCATTTTTTTATTATTTTTATATATAACAATGTTTCTATTAATTTTTAATTGTTTTACTAAAACAAATTATTAAAAAAAAAAAAATTAAAAATATTTAAAAAAAAATTAAAAACAAAATAAAAATAAATAAATAAACCAAAATTTTAAAAAAAAAATTAAGAAAAGAAAAATTTTAAAAATTTAAAAAAATTTAAAAAACAAACGTAGTCGTTTCACTGTGCCCGCGGGTGCCGGAGGGCAGCTGGGCGGTGCCACGGGGGCGGCCCAGCCAGTCTCACAGCCCTCGCTGGGTGGGGGGGCGATTCCGAGCAGACCCCGCCCGCTGGGCGCTGGGGGCCGGTTGGGCTGCCCCTTTGGCGCCGCCCGGCCGGCCTCCGGCGCCCGCGAGCAGAGTGAACAGCTACATTTGTTTTTTTTTTTTACTCTTTTTTTTTTTAATTTCGATTTTTAAATTTTTTTTTATATATATAATATAATTATTAAAACATTATTTAATAATAAAAAAAAAGTTAAAAATATCAAAAAAAAAAAAAAACAATTTATTAAATCACAATTATGTCTTGTTTGTAAACATTATATAAATAAAATAAAATAAAATAAACAATATAATAAATTAAAAAAAAAACATTTGTTTTAATATAACAATATAATAAATTTAAAAAAACATAACCATATCACAATACAATTAAAATATACATATATATATATGTATAACAAAACACTAAAGAAAAAATAATTTAAATATTTAAAATTAAAAAGAATAAAACTAAGATTTAAAATTAAAAAAATAAAATAAAATAGAATATAAAATAAAAAAATTCTCAAATTCTCAAATAAAAAAATAAATAAATAAATAAATAATGAAATCATTAATATGTTTATGATAAAAAAAAACAAATAAAAATTGTTATAATATTACTTTTTTTTTATGTGCATGGTCGTTTTATGGATTTTTCTGTTTAGATGAACCTATAAGTCTTAAAAAAGAAAAAAGAAAAAAATTAAATTTTTGTCCTTAAAACCCTAAAAAATTTAGTTCTTTTTGCATTTTCTTCACTAAAGAAATATAAAAAAATTAAGGTTTTGGAACCTAAAAACCTTAAAAAAATAGTTTTTGGACACAAAAAACTATAGAAAAACATATTTTCCCCAAAATCGTCTTTAAATTGACAGAATAGAAAGAAAACTAACCTTTGAAATGCAAAAATTTGTTGTCACCAATGCCAGCACAACGCCTCCACAAAATTACGAATAGCAACACAATGCCTCCAATGCCAATGCAATGCCTTCATGAAGTTACCAATGCCAATGCAACACCTCCACAAAATTACCAATAGCGACACAACGCTTCCAATGCCAATGCAATGCCTCCACGAAGTTACCAATGCCAACGCAACACCTCCAGAAATTTGCTCTAACAAATACCAGAAAACTTGATGTGATGTGATGAATAAAAACAATCATTTTTATTATATAGCGAATATTGTCTGATTGGTTTACTGTTTAACGAATGTGGGATTAAAATTTAAAATTTAAAATATTTACATTTAGTTTATTATAGTTCATACTATAGTTAAAATACTTATTATTTGCATGTAGTTATCATAGTTAATATTTTATTTAATATTTACATGTACTGAATGTTGAATAATTCAAATATAATCTCAGATTAAAAATTAAATATGAAATACTTACATGTAGTTAATTATAGTTAATATTATAGATAAAATAGTTAATATTTGCATTTAGTTATCATAGTTAATATTTACATGTACTCAATGTTTAAAATCATGGGATTAAATTTTAAAATCTAAAATATTTACATGTAGTTAATTATATTTAATATTATAGTTTAAATAGTTAATATTTACATGTTGTTATTTTTGTAAATATTTACATGTAGTCAATCTTAAACCATTCAAATAAGAAAATTATTTTAGTTTCGAAGACATGCATGAAAAGAATATTTTGTGGATATTTTGAATAGAAAGTATGATGAAATATTTGAAGACCAACAGTTTATTAATAAATTTTGAAATAAATTTTAGATGAATATAACGTAAGTTTAAAATTTAAAATTTAAAATATTTACATGTAGTCATTATAGTTAAAATAGTTAATA
Source organism: Pinus albicaulis (assembly GCA_034641835.2). Taxonomy (NCBI): domain Eukaryota; kingdom Viridiplantae; phylum Streptophyta; class Pinopsida; order Pinales; family Pinaceae; genus Pinus; species Pinus albicaulis. Next base: position 1,320 of record JAXQQM020057823.1, on the reverse strand, counting down.
TTTGCATGTAGGTATTATAGTAATATTATAGTTAATAATTACATCTAGTCAATGTTAAATCATTGAAATAAAAACATTATTTTAGTTTGGAAGGCATCCATGATAGAAATATTTTGTGGATATTTTGAATATAAATATCGGTAAAATATTTCAACACAAACGGTTTATTAAAAAAAAATTAAATACATTTTTTGACTAATATTTGTACCAAATATTTGAAATGAAAATTTTGGAGGGAAAATTTTTCGCGAAATTTTTTGGGGGAAAATTTTGGAGGGAAATTTTTTCGCGAATTTTTTTGGAGGGAAAATTTGGAGGGAAATTTTCAGTCTTTAAGCTATATATTGTAAGTGGGAGAGGAATTTGTATCATTCAACCTATTCTTGTTGAAAGCCATGGTTTCTTCTGATAACGAAGTTTTTCTTTATAGAACATCAACATCTTTGTCACACAACAACTCTATTCAGAGTGATGAATATAACGGGAGTTCGTTCACCATGAATAGAGAGTCAAAAAATCGACTTGGTCGTTATCCTAAAGATGATGAGAACAAAATTGATGAGGTGCAGCAAAATGAAATTTTTGTAAATTGAGCGCCAGTTATACCACTTACTCTTAATCCTAAGGATTATGAAAGCAACAGTGATGAAGGGCATGATGGAGAATTTCCAGAGTCAAAAGTTTCACTTCGTCCTATTCCCAAGGATTATGAGGACACCATTGATGAAGAGGGAGATGAAGAATATCCACTTTAGCTTAATCCTAAGGATTATGCGAGAACAACAAATGAAGAGGGAAATGAAGAATCTGTAGAGTCAAAATATCCACTCTGTCCTAATCCTGAGGAGTATGCCAGCACCACTGATGAAAAGGGGGATGTAAAATTTCCAGAGTCAAAATATCAAATTCGTCCTAATCGTAAGGATTATGCGAGCACCACTGATGAAGAGGGGAATGATAATGTTTCAGAGTCAAAACATCCACTTCGTCTCAATCCTAAGGATTATGCCAGCACCACTGATGAAGAGGGAAATGAAAAATTTACAGCGTCAAAATTTCCACTCCGTCCTAATCCTAAGGATTATGCAAGCACCATTGATGAAGAGGGGGACGAAAAAATTCCAGAGTCAAAATTTCCACTTCGTCTTAATCCTAAGGATTATGTCAGCACCACAGATGAAGAGGGGAATGAAGAATTTGCAGAGTCAAAATATGCACTTCATCCTAATCCTAAGGATTATGTCAGCACCACTGAGGAAGAGGGGAATGAAGAATTTGTAGCATCAAAATATCCACTTCGTCCTAATCCTAAGGATTATG